>VNKC01000426.1:0-10903 GCA_008042775.1 Drosophila pectinifera
TATATATATATATATATATATATATATATTATTTAACTGTTTTCTCTATGTGTACTTGGTTGTAATACGTATGAATAGGTCTCTGTAAAGTTTTGTGTGTCTCACAGGGTTTTATGTTATGGTTCTATGACTATTACTATATTTGCTGAAAATGGCATTTTACAGGGGATTAACTTTTCGTTGGAATGCACATTTGAATGGGGCTGAAAAGTGCTAATTACTCAAAAGGTTTTATGGTTCGACATAGAAATTCTCCCCTAATTAGCTAGATAATATATGGCCGCAAAAGGGAAATCTTAACATTAGCTAGTAATGATAATTAAAGTAGTTAATTGCAGTTTCAAAAGGAAAACTTGATGGAGCTTTGCTTCAGTTAAACTTTGACTTTATGGGGAATTTGTATTGTCGATTAAGTATTAAAAAAAGCAATTTAAAAATATGATTTTTCAGAAGAGTTTTAATTTCAATTTGTAAGTAATTTTACTTTTCAAAGCCCTTAAAATTTTGTGACTTTTATTACTATATCATATAACCCTGGTTAACTTTATATTATCTTAAAAATCAACTAAAATTCATACCCAAATTAACATTGAATTTGTTTAGATACGAATCCTTTAAACGTCGTACCATTTTGTCTATAAATCAACCAACATTAAAGACAGCTAACCAAACAGGACATTAAAGTTAAAATATAACTATGGCTACCAAAGTTCCTTTAATTGGCAGTGAGTCCTTGGCCCAAACCCCATTAGCCAAGAGGACTGACCCGTTAAGTGCATTAATATCGAATTAGTGAGCGGAATGACCACGAGAGGATAACCGGGCGAATCAAGGAAGTGCGGCGAGTCCGGCAGGACATCTGCTGACCAGCCCCCGGGCAAGGACAAAAGTTCATCATGGCTCCTAGGACTCTCAACTAATTCGTATTCGGGGGTGAGTCTGTATCTTAGCCTTAACTGCAATCTGTTACGAGGACCTCTCAGTCGATGACAGTTGGCCAAAACAGGACTATGTACTACCTATCGTATATATATGTCCGCTGTGTTTACATTCAAAGCATTTGTCGCTCGCCAGTGGTTAGGAAATTAAATTATAACACGCAATTTGGCTGGAACAAATAGCCCGGGGAACTATCGTGGGGCGACGTCGATAAATTCAATTATCTCGCCCAGGATAAGCAGATATTTACACCCGATATACACAGATGTATATATGTATCCTTGGCTGCTGCTGGAGAGGCCGACAGGCGACTGCCTGCGGTTTACTCCAAATTAATTTTCAAGTGGCCGCCCTCCCAAGACAAAGGCCGTGGCGAAATCAAAGTCAAGCTGCTCGGGGGAATGCCCGGCGGGGGAAACTAAATAAAAATAGGGACTTGCCAAAAGAAGCTGACAATTTAATTTGCGAGCCGCGCCGGGCGAGTCTGAGTGAATGCGTCGCAGGACGAGGGACATTGACCCCGGCCTAGTGTCCGGATGTAAGCGATACCGGGCATTGGCTCAGCCAGCTCCAGTCCCAGTCCCAGTCTTAGTCCTTTGGGAATCTCAGCGAAGGAATCACACTTTCACCCTCAACAAGTCCACAAATATGCCAGAAATATAGCCCAAGCTGGTAAGAGTTTAATTGGAAAATTACTTGAAGACACACAGAGAAATAATTAAATTATAGGAGTGCTACTTTATATTGCCTAAAACACCATTTATTATTTTTTATAACTTATTGTATTATTTTAATGGCAAGTTTTATTTTATATAAGCTTTATAATCTTTTTTAAAGTCAAGAGTAAATTATTATATCATAGCAGTGTTACTTTATATTGCCTAAAACACCATTTATTATTTTTTATAATTTATAGTATTATTATAATGGAATGTTTTATTTTATATAAGCTTTACAATCTCTTTTAAAGTCAAGAGTAATTTATATTTCATTTAAAAGCATTAACTTATTACAAGCAAACTCTATTTATGTTTGAATATTAAATATACAAAAACGTATAAGAAAATCTTTAAATAAGTAGCATTACTTAGCTATTCTTTATAGCTATACACATCAAAGTAATATTATTGTTTCACTTAGATGTTTCTTTGGAACTTCTCCTTTGAATAACTTTTCGCAAAATCAATTTAATAATAAACCTAAAAGAAATAGTTTTATACTTAAGTTATCGAATTTATTAGGCTTACTATATTTTTTATTTATTCGCAATATACCCTAAAAATATCTTTTCCAGTGCAAGGCCAAGCCAAGTAGAGTTTAATTGGAAAAGGACTTGATGTTTTAAGCCGAGAATCACCTCGAAATCACCTCGATTCGCTGGCGGCATTGTGCGAAGATCCGGCGCCCGTCGTATCCCATTCACCTCCCTCCCAAAGGACACTGCAAATTATCCGGTTTCCGGCGAAAGGAAGCAAGGGGAACAGTGCGTGGAAACGGAGCCCATTGAATGGCATCCGTAAGTCGCAACAAAGCGGCTCTTTGGCTCTTTGGCTCCTGGCTCTTTGTCGTCATTGTCGGTGACTCTGCGTCTCCTTGCCCATTTTAGCCGTCACTCTCGCCGTCGACACCCACTTCCTTTAGCTGCTGGCTGCTGCAATCATCCAAGGAAATCGACAGGTGCGACCTTGAGCCCGGTTGGGACTTTACCCACCCACCTGACGGGGATTGGTGGTCAATCGGCCAGAGTGCAGCACCAGGTGTCACCAGTAGAGCCGCCTTCAGCCAGCTCACTCATTTCCGTAGCCTACTTCCCAGGGACAAGTCTCGGAGGAGACCTCCTCGAAATGTCCTAATTGGATTTTAAGGTATTTTATTATATTATTTATAACTGCAGCCGTGAGGGCGTTAACCTCAAAGTGTTTATAATTATTTATCATATATTATAGGTCGCTATAGCATCCCGCTGGAAGCTGGCTGACTGAAAAACCGTGCCATCTTCATTCAGGTATTTATGCCAAATTAATGATTAAACCCCCTAATCGGCTCTCTGTAATTCTCTCATAATTTTTTGAAAAATCTGATTTAATTGTAAATAGTTAATATTTTAACGGCGAATCGAACAATATACGGCATTTGGCTGTCATTCCATTTTTGACCGTAATATGATATTAAGAAGATCTCAGGTTTACCCAATTTTGGGTCCTTAAATGGGGTTTTTTATGTCCCAATTTTTAGGAAAACTTAATGCTTAAAATATTCATAGCTAAGCCAAAACAGCCTCATTTTCAAATCGGAAAGCATTTCTATGTTAGTTTTTATTTAGTTAATTAATCTGCATACCAACTTTAGAAATTCAAAACATAAAATATTTTGCCATTTTTTGACAATTTTAATGATGTAACCCCTTATCAAATTTTCAAAAATCGGGAAAAAAATTTTTTTTACATATTTTAATTGTATTTAACTGTAGGTAATTCAGGTTTTAACGACGAATCGAACAATATATGGCATTTTTCTGTCATTCCATTTTTGGCCGTAATATGCTCTTAAGAAGACCTCAGATTTACGCATTTTTGGGTCCTTAAATGGGGTTTTTTATGTCCCAATTTTTAGGACTACTCAGTGTTTAAAATATTCACAACTAAGCCAAAACTGCCTCAATTTCAAATCGGAAAGCATTTCTATGTCAGTTTTTATTTAGTTAATTAATCTGCATACCAACTTTAGAAATTAAAAACATAAAATATTTCGCCATTTTTTGACAATTTTAATGATGTAACCCCTTATAAAATTTTCAAAAATCGAGTAAAATTTTTTTTAAACTATTTTAATTGTATTTAATTGTAGGTAATTCAGATTTTAACGGCGAATCGAACAATATATGGCATTTGGCTGTCATTCCATTTTTGACCGTAATATGCTCTTAAGAAGACCTCAGGTTTACCCATTTTTGGGTCCTTAAATGGGGCTTTTTATGTCCCAATTTTTAGGACAACTCAATGTTTAAAATATTCATAACTAAGCCAAAACAGCCTCATTTTCAAATCGGAAAGCATTTCTATGTCAGTTTTTATTTAGTTAATTAATCTGCATACCAACTTTAGAAACTAAGAACATAAAATATTTTGCCATTTTTTGACAATTTTAAAAATTTTTATAAAATTTTCGAAAATCGGCCAAAAATTTTTTTTCACATATTTTAATTGTATTTAATTGTAGGTAATTAATAATTTTAACGACGAATCCTACAATATACGGCATTTGGCTGTCATTCCATTTTTGGCCTTAATATGCTGTTAAGAAGACCTCAGGTTTACCCATTTTTTGATCCTTAAATGGGGTTTTTAAGTCCCAATTTTTAGGACAACTCAATGTTTAAAATATTCATAACTAANTATATAGTTAATTAATCTGCTTACCATCTTTCGGCTCTCTGTAATTCTGTAGTTCCGCACACCTGGTGCATCCGACGAGCGATTCACACCCAATTAGATTGATGGGGCCAAAGGCTGCGGGAACTGCCACTCCCCGGTCCCTGCTCCTGTCAGCACCTGTTCACCTACGTGTCGCCCATTACCCGTCACCCCGTCAGCCCTTCAGCCCTCTAAATGAGAGTTCAATGCGATTATGACGGGCGGGGGCAATAGTGCTGGGACACTGGCGATGGGGGTCATGTAAGTACGACCCGTCGAGGGAACAGCACGGCTAACGATTTCTGACATTTTGATTTATAAATTCCCCCCAGGAACCCAGAGCCACCACCCACCGCCCACCGCCCACACAGCTCCCTTTCAATTTCCAAGACCATTGTTGGCCCTTCTCGGGCTTTCCTTTGCTCTCCACACAAAGTGAAAGTTAGGTGGAAAATCCAGAGGAATAAAGCGGGGAAAACTGCCGAACTGCCGAAACTGCTCCATCGAACTCTGGGGACTGGTGGCGGGGGATAACAAAGAGCGGCAGCTATGGGTTCAACGGCACTAAATGTTATTACACACTCGAGTGTGCGGTGGATGCTGCCAGGATACTGCCATGTGAGCCAGCTCCCAAGAAACCAGATCAAATATCCCCCAAATCCCCGAGATAAACATATTAATCTGAGCTGGAAGCTAGGGTATGTTGATTTCCAGTATTCTCATTTTATTGTTCAGCTTATACATTTGTATCTCTGATTGAGGTTTTATTATTATTATTCACATTTTAAGATTACATCGAAAATTCTTAAATATTATTAGCTTATATTTATCAGAGCAACTAAAAGTAGGCTGCGAACATCTTAATCTTCCTTAAAAAGTGCTGCATCCTTTTCGGCGCCCTTTTAAATGCTCCCTGCACACTTGCTGCTTAAGTCCTTCAGCTGAAACCCATCTCGGGTGAGACTTCCAAAATATTTTTGTTTTTAAATGCTCCCTCCACACACTCGCACACTCGCACCACCCTGAACGTGTGTATATATAGCTTAATTCCCCTTTTAATGACTGCATTTTATGGTCACGTATTCGGTGAACCAATTGCTCATTGTTCGCAGCAACGCCACCAGGCGGCGCCACCTCCTCCACCGCGACGACTGCCAGTGCCGGGCGGTAGATGGCGGCGCCGCCATTCAATCAAGCCGCAATTGCCGAGTGTTTTGATTAACGTTTCGCTTTAATTGCTCCATCATCATGTATGATATATGTGTGCGGGTGCAGTGGGTGTGTGTGTGGTGTGTTGTTGTCCCGTGACCCACAGGGGCGTGCACTTGGAGCACGGTTCACTGGTGTAGTGACGCGGACGCGCAGAGCCAATGAACTTTGCCCAGCCACAGGGAATTCATCACGATGACTTTATCTGCAGGCAGGAATATAATGATGATAATGACGAGGACATGACCATTAGCTACCAAATTAGGTGCTTCAGTTGATTGATTCGAGACAGGAATGAATTAGAAAGGTATGGGTAAGTATGACTTTATTGATCATATGTCACAAGATCAGTGTTATTTATTTATTTACTTAGGTTTATTAAGACAAAATAAAGCCCTCTTTGTTTTGATCAGATCATTATAAATAATAGCAGTATTTTTCTACATTTATAAATTTTTATTTGAATTTATTATAAGCTAAATAAGCTTAAAATGTTTGTTTATGTTTTTACCTTGTAAATTCCCTAATTTGATATTTTCTTTCTTATTTATTTAATTCATTTGTTTCTTTACTATATTATTATTTCCTATTAAAATTTTTAGCTTAGCTTATATACAATATATTAAGGAGAATACCCTCAATGTTTGCTGAGATATTTATATGCATTTCAAAGCCTGTTTTGCCCGAGAATGTCAAGAGAGGTTCAGCACTACCTGGGCTCTCTCTCTCTGCTGGTCTTCTAAAGGCCTATCCCCCATTCCACGATGATATCTCTCCTAAGCTGGAACAACCGCGAATCCCACGAAACGGACTGATTATTTCGCCTTATCGCAGTGCAGCTGGGAGAACACAAACACATGCCAGAGATATGCATGCACAGTACCCATAAATATGGCAAGTCGACGACCAAATACCTTAATTTCTTAATGGAACTTAAATAAAGTAAGTTTTGAATAAACTTAACAAGAATCCAGAAGTAGTTCTGGTTACTGAAGTGTTCCTATCACTATGGAATTCTTTGATTTTTGCATAACTGTATTGTCTATATTTTAAACCTGATATAAACTCCACAGCTGACCCGGCTTAGTGACTCCTTGGCAGGGCAATATCCCGCCACAAAGAGCCATAAAGACAAAGAGGAGTATAAAACAAATCCCAAGCAGTCGGAGCACCAGACCTCAGACGCTCGAGCTGCTGACAGCTACCAGAATAGCCCGACAGCCGGGAGGAGATTCGTAAATTAAATTAAATTAAATTAAAGACCTCGCCATGCCACGCCCAGTGCTGCTAATCCATGGCGGGGCCGGCGACATTCCAGACTCTCGCATCATTGGCAAGTTCCTGGGCATCAAGCAGGCGCTCCGCTCCGCCTGGAATCTGCTGCAGGGGGAGAATGGCACCCCTGGAAGCGCCTTGGACGCCGTTGAAGCGGCCGTGCGCAGCATGGAGCTGGACGAGAACTTCAATGCCGGCTACGGCTCCTGCTTGAACACCAACGGTCAGGTGGAGATGGAGGCCAGTCTGATGGAGGGCCGGGATCTGCGGGCGGGCTGCGTCACGCTGCTGCGCGACGTGATGCACCCAATCACGGTGGCTCGGAGGCTCATGGAGAAGCAGCGGCACACCTTCCTCGGCGGCGATGCGGCCCAGGAGCTGGCCCTGGCCACCGGCAGTGAGCGTCTGCAGCCCGGAGCCCTCGTCACCGACGGCGCCCGGTATACGCTCAAGGAGTTCCAAGACCAGCTGGCCCAGGGCAGGGATCCCTTCTTTGCACGCACCGAACTGGCCGAGGAGAAAACCCCGGCCCCGGGCCCGGTCACGGTCCCAGCCCCAAAGACCGATCCCAGTGGTGAGACCGTCGGTGCAGTGGCCATTGATGCAGAGGGTCAGATAGTGGTCGGCACCTCCACGGGCGGCATCACTGGCAAGTGGCCGGGTCGCATCGGGGACACGCCCATCCTGGGCAGCGGCACCTATGCGGACAATGGACGCGGTGGCGTATCCACGACCGGACACGGTGAGACCATCATGCGGTATAATCTGGCCCAACGCATCCTGGCCGCCATGGAGTACAAGGGACTGTCCGCCCAGGCAGCCGCCGATCAGGAGTGCACGGCGATGACCAAGCGGCTGGGGGGCACTGGCGGCGCCATTGTGGTGGGCCACGACGGCGATCTTGGCATCAGCTTCAGCTCGCGGCGCATGGCCTGGGGCTACGTCCAGGATGGCACCATATTCTACGGCATCGAGGGTAAGGTGGTGCACCAAGAGCCCTTCGAAATCCAGGCTTAACTTGGTGTTTTCTTCACAATTAATATAACAAATTACTTTAAAATAAATCTTGAGCGGCTCTACAACTATTATTTTTACTTTTAAAAATAAATGTGTCTTAAATTATAAAAGCATTTAAAATTACATACTCCATTTGGAAGCAAATTACACTTGAAAATCCAAACAATTAAATCCTATAGCATACTTTGGCTAAATTGCATATAAAGTGGCAAGTTTTTAGTCAGATTTCATTTTATTCCTTATTTTTCTCTAATTACTTAATATATTTGTCCAGATCATAGCAATTTCCCATTTATTTACACAACAAATAATAAAAAAATTCTCTACCTTAAGCATAACTTGATATATTTACAAATTTGCTAAAAATACATTTGAACACCAACAAAATTAAGATAAAGATGGTAAAATCAACATAATCTTACGAGGTACTTAAGAAATATATGTATATGCAGTTATAGAGAGCTGCAGGTTGATTTGATCGATATTCTTTTGAGTTCTTGATTTATTTACAGAACAAATTCTTAGTTTTATTAGAAATATCATTGAAAAAGCAAGAAGTGTCGGGTATTTTTTGGTATTAACAACTATGCTTTTAAATATTAACCAAATGCTTAATTAAAGTGACACAAATTCGATCTCAAATTTGCTCGAATAGTTCAAGACTGTTTAAAGTACAACGTATATGAATGGCTTTGATATATTTCCCTAAAAGTTCAGGCTGTTACGTTATATTTATCGGAGTTTTATAAACATATAACTCGATATAGAGTATGTACCGGAAACTGTATACATGGTGTTTTAATTACGACAGTCTTGTAAGCCTATTTAAACGATTCCTGACCTACTTATTTACAATATTGCCAACACGGAAGCCTAGAAAGAGAAGTTTATTAAATAATTGCTAATATTTTAGTTTGTTCCGGGGGTAAAGCTCATTTTTCGGTCAAGAACTGGTATTACAGGAAGTATACCAACCCTTTTGGTGAGGGAGCCGTGATCGCGGATCAGCTGCCACTTGCTCCCTTGGGCGCCACATCCCGCTGCGACTCGTGGGCCTCCGTGAGGCCGTAGCAATGCTTGGCCGTTGGGTCGCGATATTTGTTCTCGTGCTCCACGGAATGCGAGTTCGTCCGGCACTTGACCAGACACAGCTCGAAATGGTCCGTTACGCTGGCGAAGATGTACTTGGGTGTGTTGGGCGACCGCAGTACGCGTTCCAGCAGAGGCTGCTGGCCGGGATGAAGGCAACAGGAGACGCAGTACTCATATAAGCCGCAGCAGTGTGTTGTGTCGTTGCAGGTGCGGCAGCTGTAGTAGCCGATATTTGGCAGCTCCGTGTTGCAGCAACCGTTTGGCAGCACTTCCTCTCTGCGGCACACGAATCCCCGCTCGTCGGCCAGCAGGCGGCGACCCTGCACCGAGTTCCGGCAGTGCGCCTCCGGATCACCTCGTGTGCGATTGAGCTGCTCTTCCGGGGCCAGGAGCTGCTGCGTCCACAGCAGCGGTCGCGTCCGCTGCACCACATACTCATCGTAGTGCAGACCCGCAAAGGCGTCCTATGCGGATAAGGAGAGAGAGCTATTATCCTCTAGATATCAGCAGCAGAAGCACCATCACTCACGCGGTCAAAGAGGTGTCCGAATCCAGTGATAAGCAGCAGCACCACCAGCACAATGTACACAATGCGGCGTCTAAATAGGCGGGACAGGGCGGCGGGCCACATCCTGGCCACCAGCTAGCGCTCCATCACAGCCACCGGCGCCGGGAATCCTTCACAGACTCGGTCAGACTCGATGTGGTCATGGAAATTTGTGTCAATTCGGATCCAGACTCTGGCTGTTCGCTCACAGCGCTCCCCTTGGCCGAGCGCAGCTGGGGCATTGAATGCAGTGGTTCCCCTGGATGTGTAGCAGTGGCTTATCCCGCGACAAGGTATCCTCTCAAACGGGAACGCAAATAAAATTAATATATTCTTTCTTTTGTTTTGCTGCAGGTCATAGAGGTGACACTCGAGCTGTTATCGATTAATTGCTCTTCTCTGCCAATAAACGATAAGTTTATTAAGTAACCATTGTTTGTTTTAATACATTTATTTGTAACTTTAATAAGCATTTAATTTCCGTTAAATGTATTTAATTGTAAAAAATTAAGATTTTAACGGCGAATCGAACAATATATGGCATTTGGCTGTCGTTCCATTTTTGTTCGTAATATGCTGTTAAGAAGACCTCAGGTTTACCCATTTTTTTTAAATCTGATTTAATTGTAAATAATTAAGAATTTAACGGCGAATCGGATAGTATACGGCATTTGGCTGTCATTCTATTTTTGGCTAAAATATGCTGTTCGGAAGATACGTATTTTTGGGCCTTAAAATATGTTTTTTATGTCCCAATTTTTAGGACAACTCAAAGTTAAAAATATTCATAACTAAGCCAAAACAGCCTTAATTTCAAATCGGAAAGCATTTCTATGTTCGTTTTTATTTGGTTAATTAATCTGCATTTCAAATTTAGGAATAACCAAAAATAAATTTTTTCTCAATTTTTGACAATTTTAATGATGTAACCCCTTATCATTTTTTCAAAAATTGCTAAAAAATTTTTTGTTCCATATTTAAGTTATTTTAATTTTAACTAATTAAGATTTTAACGGCGAATCGAACAGTATACGGCATTTGGCTGTCATTCCATTTTTGGCCAAATTATGCTCTTCAGAAGACATCAAATGCGGATTTTTGGGTCCTTAAATCGTCATTTTTATATCATAATTTTTGATTAAGTCATTTTTAAGGAAATATTTTAATATTACCCAATTAAGATTTTAGCGGCGATTCCGAATATGAACGGCATTTGGCTGTCATTCCATTTTTGGCTAAATTATGCTCTTCAGAAGACATCAAATGCGGATTTTTGGGTCCTTAAATCGGCATTTTTATATCCTAATTTTTGGTCAAATCATTTTTAAGGCAATATTTTATTATTAAATAATTAAGACTTTAGTGTTGATTCCGAATATGAACGGCATTTGGCTGTCATTCCATTTTTGGC
>VNKC01000427.1:0-79431 GCA_008042775.1 Drosophila pectinifera
CTCCCGATCTATCCATCCATCCAACCATCCATCGCTGGCCCCATCCTTAGCATCCGCCACATGATTCACGATCGGAGCGTCCAGCCAGCGCTACGCAAAAGCTCTCGATGGCCAGCGGAGCGGAGGACGCGTCGGCTCCGGAACAAAGCATCGGCTCCCTTTGATCAGCACATATAAAATACTATGGCCACGCCCTCTAAAAGGCAGATTAAACGAGATGGCGCTCGGACAGTGGGCAAACGTATACTTAAACTTAACGTAACGTAAAGAGCAATGAAGTCAGTCAGTGTAAGAGTCACTCGGACACGAAGAAGCAGGCTGGCAGGCTGGCGGGCTGGCAGGCTGGGAATCGGGATCGGGGATCGGGGATCGGCGGGAGATGGAGACGGTCGGACCAGGCCAGACGGCAGACGACGGCGACGACGACGACGGCGGCGGCAATGTCTGCAAGAGCCATGTTTGGCCACCACCCCAGGCGCTTGGGTACTGCAGTTTCAGACGACAGTGGGCCAAGACTACAAGGCTATAATACTTGCTTTGGCACTATATTAATAAAGGCTAAAAATACTATATAGTATATATATAATGCTGGAATTATACACTCTTTTTTTTAGTAATTTAATGGATTATTTTACTAGGGTTCTTTATAGGAAGTAATAACTGATGAGGTTACTTATCCATCAAACATTGGAACATTAATTTAGGAAAACTCTGTAAACCCATAGAAAAATACTCCTTTTTCTCCTATTTCTATACAAGATTTAATATATATTTTTTATATTTATTTTTTATATATATTTTTGCTATTGGTTAATGACTCGAGTTCCCAAGAACTAAGGAGGACCTTAGACCACTGTGTGAGCTTGGCTTTGGAGTGTGCGAGACAATAAAAATTACGTAGCATTGCAATTTGGATGCTGAGCACCCGATGAAGCTGCTCAGCCCGGCTCTGTAACGCCTTTTCCCCCGATATTACCCCCTCTCTCGGTATATGCCCCGATATCTGGCTGGCTTCAATTTTATATGTGTGCCTGCACTTTAAGCTCAACCGATCTGGGGCGGCGGCAGCGACGGCAGCGACGGCATTTGGCGGCGGTTGTTAAGTGAAAATCTGGGCTTGCAATCGCTAACATCAGCTAACAATGGTCATCATCATTAAAATGCGATCAAAGAAGAGCGGCTCTTGGTATGGTATCCTTGCTCTGATTGAGTGACCTTCCCCCAACCAACCTTCCAGAACCAGGGCCAGAGCCCAGCATCAGCCTCGGCTCCACCTCCGTTGGACTTCGATGTGGGCCAGAGTCTGCGGGATGAGTTAGCCGGCTTAATGTCTTTATAAGTAGCATGTATTCTATGTTAGTAGGGGATGGCCAAGAAATATGCGGTGTAATCAAAACCGTTTAAAAAACTACACACTAATTGAGTTAGAAGTTCGTTGGGGGCTTTGAACTGGCCGACGGATCAAAGGCACCGCCGCTCTATTGGTGGCACAACAAAGAGCGTTGACAACGGCCTGTAAAGCCAACAATGCCCCAAGCAGCCACTAGATGAATGGGACGGACGGACGGATCCATCCCCGGATCTCTTACATACACACACAACATACACACACGATACACAGTTCCCGCTGATGATGATGATGGCCGGGTGATTGGATCGCTGAGCAAGCCGCTAAACTTGCCCCAAAGACATTGTACGATAGTTTTGACAACTCAGCGAAACCAAGGCGGCAAACAAGAAAAAAGAGGCTTATTAATGAGCTCACACTAGCAAAAAAATCCATAAAGAAAAATCTAATTGAATTTTGAATAATATATGAATAAAGAGAGGCTTACAATGAGTATTAAGTAACAGCATATTATAGGAGTACTTTTTTATTTATGTATGCATATATATAATATCTTGTTAAGTTACAGATTGAATTAACATTTTTCTCCAGTGTGTGCCTGGCCAAGGACTTGGATAAAATATCGTTGATATTATGACAAGCTGTCATAAATTACAAATTAATGTAATGATGGCCAGAATGCGGCAGAGAGTTAGGAGCCGGAGCCGGAGCCGGAACCGAAGTCATTCCCTACTCCGAACCAGGACCAGGGGCAATCTAACCCTCTGCAGGTAGCGCAGGGTCGTGCGATCGATCGCCGCCTGGATCGCATCGGATCGCATCGGATCGTGAAGATCTCGATCTCGATCTCGGACTCGAACTTCGACTTGGACTCGGACTCGGTACGATGCTCATCGATTGCCTGTGGTTCCTCTGGATGTTCAGGTGCCGGCATTGCCACCGCATTGACTTGCCTACCTTACACCTCGCAGAGGCGAAGATCAAAGACGGCGGTGCCGACTTAATAACATAAATTAATCTTCTCATTGTTGGGCCCAGCGCGTGAGAAGGGGGCGAGGAGGGGCGGCGGGACGCGTTAGAGGAAGCGGGATGCACATGCGTGCCAAAAATGATACAGTAACCACACGCTATGCTAATCCGTCGGTTGCCTAACCAGGCTCTGTTAACGCACAATGCCAAAACGGCATTTAATTTGTTTTTAGCTCCGATTCGAGACTCCGACTTCATTCATTATTTCGAGACGAGAGAGCGTTAGCGGAGATGATTTTGTTGCTCCTAAGCGGAGATCAAAGCTAACATGCCGCCGTCTGATACGACGGAAAGGAGACGGACTAGGGGAATACACTTGAAAAATAAACCCATACCTAATCGATTTCGTTTGAGTCAGGAAGTATAACCAGATATGATTGTTTTGAGAGCATGAACTCCTTGAGGCAAATACAGAAAACATTTGAACATTTGAAATCAATTGAAAAGGCATCTAAAAGTAGGCAATAAAATATTTAATTTAATTTGTAATGTTCTTTTATTGTATGAAATTTTATTATTATATATTTTATTATATATACATTTATATATATTATATATTCTATATATATATATTTTTTTTATAAACAATTTTTTAAGGGATTTTATAGTTGATCTTTTCAATTAAATACTTACGCTTGCATAAGTATAAGTATATGGATATACTCTCATAAGTAAGAGTATATGGATATATATTGGATATAGTGAAGACCTTGAACTAAACCTTTATTTGTCTATTTAGTCTCTATTGAAATATTAAATTCCCTTAAGCCTTTAATATTGACTGTAAGTAAAATTTAGTAAGAAAATAATGTGACAATAGAAAGTTGGCAATGACTTGAGGGCCAGGTATTCTATGGTCGTTTCTTCAAATGTAAAAAGTTATATTTAATTAAAAAAAACCTTCCACTCAAAGTATCTCTAAGACGAATATTTTTGAGAACTCTCTTTCATTTTCTATCCCTTAAATTCCTCTTAAACCACAACAATTATTTTTAAAGTGTATAAACCCTGGCACAAACGTTGAAAATAGGCTGTGAACGGTTTGGATCGAACGGCGGCAATGACGATGAAAATCAGCCAACAAGCATTTAGTATTTGAAATGAGTTGCCGATCATGAGTGGAAAATGAAACGAGCGCAGCAAATTAGCTAATCAACGCCCATTAGTAGTAAGGTATTGGAATTTATGATAAATTTCCGTAAATGCTCAACCAGCCGCCCAGCAGATTGCGTCCTGAGCAGAGCTCACAACTCAGGAATAAGTTAATTTGCCGCAGGAGGAGGGGAATAGCCGTGATCTTCGATCCCTGCGATCCGGGGTCCCCAGGTGATAAAGCGGGCTTTTTATAACGCTGCCAAGGCACAGCAGGGCGACAAACAAGTGCATCTCTCATGGCAGTGTGCGCCTGTGCGCTAATAACACATAATTTTCTTGTAAAACAACAAACTGCTGCGCATCGTTATCGTTATCGTTATCATTATGGTGGATTTTTATGTGCGCCTGTATGTTGACGTTGACTGGCCGCTGCTTAAAAAGGCGTTGGCACGCCGGCCCGCTTGCAATTCACAGTTGGCAATGGCCAGTTGCCAGTTGCCAGTCGTCGGTTGCCGGTTTCCGTTTGCCAGTTGCCAGTTGGCTTGTAGCTTGCAGTCGCCGGTCGACAATATCGCCTAATTTATGTTTATCGATATAGCCGGCCAGATAAGCGGCTTTAAGCAGGAGCAGTGGGCCGCGCTCGTAGGTTTTGTTTTTAGTGAGCGCCATTAAATGAAAGTCCACTGCCGACTGCCGTTGCTTTTCGAGGAGGTGGAAAAATGTCACTTGGCTACCAGCTGAGCGGCACCTGAGTGCGATTCGAATTTGGATAGCATCGGCACCTTGGGATCGGCTTTGAATAAGTTTGGCTGCGGTCCGCATTTCAAAAATATTTAATTACCTTAATCAAATATGTAATTTATTTGGTAATTCACACAATAATAAAGTTGTAAAAAAGGGTACGAGCTAAAATATATAAGGTAAGTCTATTTTTGCTTTTATTTTGAAGAAAAAAGATAGTTATGGTAAAGTGGTATAATTTTTAAGGTATAGAGAAAATTAGATTATCAAATTCTAAATCGCATATAATTTATAATTTGATAATCTAATTTTCTCTATACCTTAGAAATTCTATTACCTTACCCTAACTATCTTATTTATTAGATTATCAAATTCTAAAGCGTCATATGATTTAAAATTTGATAATCAAATTTTCTCTATACCTTAGAAATTATATAACTTTACCTTAACTGCTTTTTTTAACTAATTGCTCAAACACCATTGCTACTATATTATTTTTAACCTAAATTTTGATTTATTACTTTTTATTTAAAAGAGTATATTCATCATACGATATATACATATAGCTATAATTTAATTGCATATAATATAATATATCAAGCTGTTCTCCTATGCGGTTTCATACTTCTAAGGCCAACGTAGTGCCAATGATCTTGTTTCAGATCTAAAGCTACCAATTTTAAGACATTGTAATTCCATTAAAATAATACCAATTAAGTCAGAGCCATGACAAGTGCCAAGTCAGCTCAATATGCATATATTTTTAGCCTCCAATAACAAATTCTAGCATCCTCTATTGACTTGTCGGCAGAACTCGTTCTGTTTCATGACCGATCCAAGCCATTAGCCATAACAAGCGACCATTTGCATGGCGCTTTTGATGTGCGTTCGTGTTTCGAGGGCCATAAAAAAAGTGTTGCATGTTGCGCCAAAAAAAAAATATTAAAAAACTAGTTACGGTTATGTGTATAATTACTGCGACAGCATGTTGGCATGACAAATAAACTGCGAGAGAGACCATAAATTAAAGTATCAGAATGCGTGTGGGGTGTGTGTGCCCAAGGAGGCGGGGGAAGAATGGAGGAGAACGGGATTGGAACCAGGTAGGACGAGGGTCGGCAACGGCAACGGCAACGGCAACGGCTTAACGGCAATGGCCACCTGACGACAAGTCTGAGCCAATTGTTAAGCCGTTGATATATGCCTGATTTCTGAATGTGAGTGCGTGTTTGTCGTAGACTCAACTTTCGGGTTGCGGTGCGGTGGGCGTGTCGCTCTTTTCGCCTTGGTAATTGCAAGGCTCGTCGTATGACAAGCTAAATAAATTAACTATAAATAAATGTGCACAAACGAAACTGCAAAAATCATTGTCTACACTGGGACAACAACATTAGACACTCATTGAAAATATTTTAATTTTTATGTACATACTTAGAAAAGGTAGAAAACATTCACATATATATTTTGCTCTGGCATTATTTTTAAAACCTTATTAACATCTTCAAAGAGTGTATATTACTTGTGTATATATATATGCTTATTAACATCTTCAAAGACAAGTGTATAGTTGTCCCATTTACACATAGATGCCTCAAACAATGCTAAGATTTATTTAATTACAGTTGACGCACATGCACACACACATCGGCACAGTTATAATACCAATTTACGCACAAATATGCAAAGAAAAAAATAGGAAAGACTAACGAAAGGCCGGAGGCGTCGCTCTCTGAATTTATTTAATTAAATCTACGCCCCGTTGGCAGCCAGCCGCCGCCTTGGCTTTCAGCCCCATTCAGCTCCGATCTTGGCTTTTCTCCGTTTGGCCAAATGCACATAAATTCTGCACTTTATGCATTGGCTCAGCGGCAGCCGCCGGCGCAGTCGCAGTTGCAGTTGCAGTGGCCAAATCCAAGCCCATTACGCACAAAAAAAATAATAAAGAGAAGGAAACCCGGCCCGATGACACTTTCTTTGGAGGTTACAAATGTGCCTGCCTCCCCGGGGGCCCCACAGCGGTTCTTGTCAATTGAATTGACATAAAAATGCAGTCAACTCGGCATCTGATGGGGCACTTTCCCAGACTGGGTCTAGTTCTAACTAGGTTCTTCAGAAAAACTTTATTTCTAAGGTTGGGAACAAAGATATTAATTTAGTACAAGACAAATATAGGGTATTCCTTGCCTGTAGAGACCCCAAGCTTGTTTAAGCCAGCTCGGTAGTCCCACACCTTGTTGCTAAAGGAGAATTTATGAAGAATTCATGTTATTTCCTACGTATTTCACTTCTGAACTCGCACAAGTCGATTCGATACAGTCATATGAATGGTTATACCCCATACCTTAGTTGCGTTTGTATCTGCAGAAACTTGTTACGTGGGCCGTCGTTTTTTTGGCCAAAACTGAAAGCATGTGGCTGGCTGCAAATTGGGTCACCAATTGATCTCTTGTTACTGATCATTATACCTATATAAAGGGTATTGATTATATCATAACTTTTGTACTAAACAAATTAAAAGTAAGACATTTGTTAAATAATTCCTATTAGTTTTTGAATAAATCCGAGGCTAAAGAGGTATCCCTATATGGAGTGCCGAAGAAGAGGAGCAAACGAATGGTGGGCTATGCTCCTTTGTTACCGAGCAGCTGCCTCCGCAGTCTTAAGTGGCCTGGCCATTGTCAGAGCCTCTCTTGCCAACATCCGAGCCAGCAACTACAGTAACTTGGCCAACTACAACTACATCGAGCATCCACATGGCTGCTGACTGGCTCAACAAAGGCGCATAGTTAAGCATAATTTAATAGATACGCGGCTCGGGCTTTATGGTTGACACTATTGTCTAGGCCAAGTTTGTATGCGGGGCTGTCATAAAGTGATGAATGCATTATTATTATTGTTATTGTGGCTGCCGTACGATGTATAGGATTTGCTGGCTGGGCCTTTTGTTGAAAAGCGTTAATTGAGTGTTGCGAATGTGCAGCGGCAATTGAAATTGTTTATGACTTGCAGTTCGCAGCTCTGTAGCTCCGTAGCTCCGCGGCTCACGTTCAATAATGTAATGCAATTTGGGACTGCTGCTAATGGAGGCCTCTATCCCCACTTGGCTAATCAGCTAATCAGTGGCAATATCAGACTAATATATCCTGGACACCAAAGGATGCCGGCTCCTCGCCTACTTGACAAGACACTTGGGCCTTCCATTTGGGAGCGGGTAATTATGCTTTATTAAGATGCAATTTTCATTACGGGAATCGGGAATCCGAGCCACTTGAACCCAAACCCGCTGCCACTTGACGGCGTCGGAGACGAGTTCGTTCCTTCTTTCTTATACTCGTATTTAGTGGTTTTTAATTGCCGTAATTAGCGAGAACTGGGAGCTGGGCACTGGTAGCTGGGAGACTGAAATTCAAGTGCATTCTGAAGTGACGTCTGGCGGTTCGATATATTCTCCTCCAGTGAGTCCCAGTTCCATCATGGCCGCCGAAAAGACGGAAGCAATTCATTCCGAGTCTGGGCCATAAAGATACGCCATAAATTAACACCAAACCGATTAATGAAAAGTGGCGATCCATATCGTGTGCTCATGTTTTGTGTCCGCTGAGGTTCAGATATATACTAGACGATTCCGTCAGGATATTGGCACATTAAAATCAATTAACCAGGGCCCGATTGTGATGGATAGTGGGTCTCGAACTGGAACTGGAACTGGAACTGGCACAGATCTCCCGCCCGGCATCTTAATGAGTCCGTTTTGCCTGATTGTCAGTCCGATTATTTGGTTGACGCCGTGCCATAAAAACTTTACAGCCATTTAAATGCCGACTTGTAATTTGTAAAGGTGTCGGCCGGCCGCGATCTCCGGCTAAGCGCTTCATTACGGCCAGTTTTGCATTTTAAATGATTCCACACAGGTGAAAAAAGGGGCCCAGATTAAGTCGATATGCTGACCTGCTTAAGTTTATACTTTTTGCTACAAAAGTGTTGAAAACATTAAGCTTTAAGAGGCAGTGGAGTACGGAGGGAGGGACTGCCTTTCCAGGTTTAATAAAATTGTTCCAAAAAGCAGTTACTTCAAAAGAAGTCTTAACAATAATCAAGGCTACATTTCTTAAAATCTAAATTTTTTGAAATATATGAATGGAATAATGTTGAATTTTATTAAAATAAAATCCAATTCAATTTGAAATCATCATCATGCATTTATTTGTATGTTGTGACTATGGAAAGCTAGCTAGTTACTTCAAAGAATTCCTTATAAAAATCAAGGCTACGTACCTTAAAATCCTAATGTCTTGAAAAATATTAATAGAATAATGTTGAATTTTATTTAAATGAAATCAAATTCAATTTGAAATCATCATCATGCATTTATTTGTATGTTGTGACTATGGAAAGCTAGCTATTGACGTCTTCACCCCATTTGATTAGTTCTGCTCACTATTTTGACACATTAAACTTAGCATTTAAATGCATTTGAACTTGAACGGCTGACTGGCTGACTGGCTGGCTGCTTGGCAGGCAGTCAATTAATTAATCGACAAAACTGCCGAAATTCCACAGCTGTCAGCCCCGTAGACATGTCCGTGAAATGATAAACTCCCAAGCCCAGAAAACCGTCCGTCGGCCGATCCCTCAGACTTTTCAGCTTTTCAGCCACTTGAGCAACCCTTGTGCGCCTCCTTTATTTTGTACTCTTTTTATTTTTTGGCTGACTGTGTCTTCTATATTCGTTAGTTGCCCACTGGCCCCTGGCATTTATGCTTAACACTTTAATTGTGATTACAAGCTGCAATCAAACAGCAACAACCACGGCCGGCTGGCTGCACCAAAGGCCGGTGTCGAGCCGCTGAGTCTGAGTGACTAACTGACTGGCACTCGAGCCAACGGCGGTGGTTCCTCTTACTCTTAGCCCGGCTTATGCATGTTTAAGCAGCAACTGCAGCAACACCTTTTGGCAACAACAACGCGTCATGTCGCTGGCTTTATTAAATTACTTGTCAAAAGTGCATACACGAGCTGGAGTTAAAGTTAAAGCCCAAACTCCGCGTCCCGGGAAGCGGGGCGTTGCAATGTCGGCGGACATGAAACAGCCCCCGACAAGTTTGGTTATATATATATTTACACTAATATTTATTTTTATATTTTATCGATACTTATTTAGCTAGATATATAAATTATAAAATTATTAAATTACATCCATACCTCGAATCATTAATTTTATATATGTAAAGACATTAAAAAACATTTCTCTTTGCCGTTAAAACGAAAGGTTTTAGGCCGTAATTCGAAATCGTGGCGTAACTGCCGTATAAAGAGCGGACGTATAGCGAGGTTTAGGTGTAGTCCATTAGCTAGATATATTTTTAAGTTTTTTATATTTTTTTAAATGTTTTTTTCCCTGTGTAGCAAACCTCATCTACATACTTGAATAACTTGGAACACAAGGCCTTTCGTTGGCATAACAAGACTTGTCATAACAATTCTGCAGTGCAAAAGGGAGAGAAATGCAAATCCAAATGAAAATGAAAAGAAATGCAATGGAAATGGAAAAGGAAAAGAAAATCAATTAAGGCGTTCCTTTTCATTTCGTTTACGTTTCGTATAATATGTTTTTCCCCCCACAGCTGTGCAGACGGGGGAGTAATTAATCTTGTCAACGATTGCAAGTCATTTGCCGTAGAAACAGTGGCAAACATCTCGGATAGTCAAATTAATTTTCTTCACACTTTAATAAACGATTGCACAAACACACCAGCAGCCAGTAGCCATGGGGTTGCTTGGTGCTTGATGAAGGTGTTAAATGCTTTGTTGACATTGCCACTGCCCTCAGCAGCTACTATATATATGTAGTACTATATATATACACTCTACTTCGGGGGAAAAAAACGTTTTTCACAGCTTCCTTTGATTTTAGCCTGAAGTTTGTCGTTCTCCGCCTTTATTGCGGTGATTGTTGGTGGTTGACTTTGATTCTTCAGACGTTGTGTTGCGTGTAAATAGCAACTTTAACACCAAAACATACACAAACAGTGGTTGTTTTCCAAATCCCCGAATTTGTTTTTTTGGTTTTAAATTTGTTATGCTTTTCATTCGATATTCGGGTGAAGTTTAAAATGTGTTTAAAGGCTGAACAATTCCCCTTTGATGTAAGGGGAAATGGCTATCGGAAGGGGAAGGCGTGAAAATAACTTCAGACACTAATTAGAGTAAGTCAATCGTCGGGAAGGAACAGATTTTATGCATTCAAATATATTGAGAACAGAAGTGGGGAGAATAAAATAATTAATTACGATTTCTTGAGACCTAAACTCCCTAGGAATTATTAAATATTCAAGAAGACTTCAAGACTTCTATTAGAAATTTGACAGTTTATTAGCTGAAATTATAGAAAGAATGAATAAATTCTTTTAATTACTTCAGTCTTTCTAATCCTTTTTTTACAAATGTATTAAAGTATTTATAGTTTGAAATTTATTTATTTATCTTTAGAAATTCTCCGAGATATACCATTAACCTTATTTCGTCGGGAAGGAACAGATTTAATGCATTTAAATATATTGAGAATAGAAGTGGGGAAAATAAAATAATTGATTAAGATTTCTTGAGAGCTAGACTCCCAAGGAACTATTAAATATTTAAAAAGACTTCAAGACTTCTATTAGTCAGTTTATTAGAAAGAATGAATAAATTCTTTTAATTACTTCAGTCTTTAAGTTTAAGAGTTTGAAAAGTATTTATCTTTATGCTGTCTTCGGGATATACCATTAACTTAATTTACAAATTTAAGCTGTGAAAAGTCCTTGTAATATTAATTATATATGCTTGATGCATTATCTTATCAAGATAGCATGCGCTCAAAATTTTTTACCGTCAGACATTAAAAGATTCGCTATGCCACAACATTTTAAGGATCCCCTACCTCATACCCCTCTCAGTGTGATGAGGCCTGTTATTTTACAATGTATCAAACGGAGCGCGGAGCTCGTCAGAGGTGAAGTGCAGACATCTCTTGATGGTCTGATATAGATCGGAGTCTGCACCTGTCCGGCGCAGCGAATGGCCGAGAAAGAGAAGACACCTTGCCGACCGCTGACGCTGGAAGAGGAACCATGAACCGATGGATCAGGATACTTGGGGAGGAAGTCTGCGTTTGGGGTTATTCATTCGCATTAATGTCGCCCGATCCGTAGCTGTGAATAATTTCCCCATCCGCTTCGTTAGACACCGCTATATCCTCCGATGTCTCCTCGTTTGTTCGGCATCGCTGCTAATGACTTCAATGCCTTAATTTATGCTGGCTTTTCCACATTTATCATCAAAGACTTCGGGCATATAAATATGATTTGTCGCCAGGAATTATCATAGATTCATCCGCGCAGCTCCCTGCCCTTAAACTTATGTAATTTCCATTTTTAGATTTAATAAATTTCTTATTTATGCAAAGCACTATTATATATTTTAAGTGTAAACCTCAAAGCAAACCTTCTTAATCTTAATAACCTTTTGGCTTAGTGTAGTTTGGCATCTCGTGGTCCCAGCACAATAGGCAACACCTCTAGGATGGGAAAACTGGTTTCGCCCGGCCAGACCAGGCGCCAACTGACCCATATAAATTGCAGCTGGAAAAGCCGCGAGGAAATGCGTTTCCCTCCAAGCCCCCTTGCCCGTCTCAGTCCCGGCAGCGGTAGTTCGGTGGGCTGTCTGTGAACGCATCAATCTCGCGCTCTGCACTGCACTTCCTGGCCAAGACCGTGGTCTGGGGGCCACTGTTGGCCAACTGCAGTTAGCCATGGCCCCGCGGGGTCAGAGAGGTGTGTTTTCTGTCTTTTTTTTGGTGTTTCGGGGGGCATGGGCCAGGCAGAAAATGCGTTTTTAAATGGCTTTTTATGCGTGGCGCGGGCTTTTGATGTTCGACACATGCCGAAAATTCACAGCTCGGGCGGTCCCAGCTCCTCACTCGGAGCGAGTGATTAATGTTTGGCAAAAACGCGAATGCGAATGCGAATGGCAGTGGGAATGAGATTGCGAATGCGTTTTTAAGAACTTTGACAAGGTCCTGACTTGAGTGCCGCATTCCTGTACCGTTTTCAGGGTGCATTTGTTACACCGAAAGAAACTATGAAAATAATTCAAAATACAGTAATTAAATCTAATTTTTAACCTTTTAAGTTGTGCCTTTTCTGTAATTTCGAATGATTAAAACGAGTATTTAAATATATACATATCAGAAAGGAACAATTCATCTGCTTCCTATATAATATCATATATTCCTAATTCATTATTTTAATTCAAATGTCGGAGAGCTTTTCTGCACATTTCCCCTCCGTGTAGGCTTCCCTTCAGCGTTTGGCAACAGTTGGGCTCTCGCCTCCCATATGGCCCTGATAGAGTTATTACCAAAATGTAGCGCTCCTTAGCCAAGTCTCGTTCTCACCTCTATCGCTCGGCGGCCTGTCCCGCTGTCTCCGGCCGGCTAATTCTCTCATTTGCTGTCTCTTGTGCAACTGTCGATGCTTGATTTTCGCTTGTCTTTATGATCGGCCTGCTGGCTTTGATCTTGACGCCGATTCCCCCAATTCCCCCGATTCCCTCGATTCCCCCGATTCGCGGGTAATGGGCAGAGAAGAAAAATGCAACTTGAGCTCAATTAGTGCTCATCAAAAGCGTGCAGGTAACACCTTCAGTGCGTTGCTTTCGCACACCTCTGCGCCGGGTATCTGTAGTCGTATCTGCAGTTGTATCTGTATGTTCGGTGAGTATCTGTGGCTCCGGGAGTGTGTCGTATCTGTGTATCTCCTGGCCCGGCGTCACTTGTTCTTGTTCTGACTTTGGCTCTAACCGGACGACGGGCCAAGGTATGCAATTTGCTCGAGGGGTGCCTTATGATGATGGACCACCCGAGTGCTTTTGGTATGGTACACGGACAAAAAATATATCTTCACACGGTATTAGTTGATATTTAAATAGAAAAGGTATTTTATAATTAAGTTGAAACTCTGATGGAAATAATAATTAATAAAGGGAATTTTTATCAGTCAAAAATAGTGATGCAAATGCATTTTTTGATCAGTGTGTTGTAATATAAAATTGACTTCACTTTTTTAATAAAATACAAACATTAAAATAAATAAAAATAAATATAATAAACATGTTCTCAACAATTTCAACACTGAACCAATGGTTATAAGTAGATAAGAGTGCTAAGTCTGGACTTTTTCCTAATTGTATGAGTAATTTTATTTAGGCTTGTTCTGTGTGTGGCTTAGAGGTGTTCGGCCCAAAAGGGCTCCCGATAGTGAAAGCAAATCGGGCAGTTAACCATTTTTGAAAGCCACCACGCAAGTCTCCAATTTTGTTATTCCCCTGGGCGGGTATTAATGCTAATGCTTTATGGTTAGGCCGCACGCAAACTCATATTTCTCTGCCACTTTTACTACTGGCGAATTATAATTTTTAATAAAATATTTGAGGCGCAACCGTTAATTAGAGAATTTATGCCGGCCAGCTTTAGCTTGTCAACTTGTTTCGGCTTCCACGAGGCAATTTTGCAATATTTCATGCATATTTTCATGCGAAGCTAGAACAGTTTGGCGCCCGCAGACATTTTCTAGATTTTATTGAGGCAAACGAGTCTCGCCTTACAGCATTTTTTAAATACATGCGAATATACGCTTTTGTTTATATAGTATAGTGTTGCCGCTTTTATAGTGTCATTAACGAATATCGTTGAAACGATGTGCAGCTATTAATCATTTGAAATGAATTTTAGATTTACACTTCGGCGGGATTTCTTTTTGTTAGCTTTTTGCCTGATTTATGTGAAGCCTGAGTATGCGCAGCTTGTTGACGTTGGTAAGAGAATTACAGTTTTTCGTGGGAAGCATTTAAAATGAATGAAATGCAATTGCAATTCAGAGAATCAAGTAATTTGTCTAATGCGTTTGGAGCTTGGAATTCGATTTTGCAGTTCCCTAATAGATTTATATATATATGTTTTCCATAACCCATAAAAAGTGGCACAACTTGTAGGCAATTATCCAAATAGTTATGTGCTAAATTGTTTATGGGCTGCACTGCACTTCCATTTGTTTTATCAGCTAACTAGATTTTTAATACCCCACGATCTCGAGGCATATATTTGAACAGCAATTACTGGGCAAGTGGTCACTAATGCGAAAGATACAAATCTATCTAGCGCAGCAGATATATTATATATAGAGGGGCGTGACATCTCGCCCAGATATCCAGGGCACGCCATTGGAAGTGTCACGATATTCGGAAAGCAGAACCTCAAATAGCCGCTTCCCCACCAACGGATATACATATTAATGGCCCATTGTGGATGTGGACCGGTTATGGATCGGCTGATTTGACGTGACTGAAAATTGCCCTCTAACAGCTCTGACTGGGGATCCATTTGCATGGTAGTTAGCACACGACTCGCTCGGATTTCCAATTATAACTTATAATTTATGCTCAATTCGCCACTTATTTACATTTAAATTTTTCGACTTCGCTCCCATTCGAAATTAAGTACACGTCTAGTTGAACTAATTAGTTTTCACTCGACTCGCCTCGCCTCTTCTCACCTCGCACCCGGCACACTATATACTTTTCCCTATATTGCCCCGCCCCTCGACCCCCGCCCAGACCCGCATTTTGTAAAATGTTTACACTGCTATCTGTCAAATCAACTGTCAACCCGAAGTGCCATCATCATTGTGGCCGCCATCCGCCGTCCGCCATCCGCAGCCGTATCTGTGTGAGTTTTCGGGGAGTTTGTGTGCCCCTTTCTGTATGTGTGTGTGTGTGTGTGTTTGTGTATCTGTTTGTGGTGCGTTTGTGGTTCATGCTCCGCTGGGTCGCAGTCTTCGGTCTCCGGTCTCCGGTCTTCAACTGCCATTGCGCCGCCGCCTTTTGTCAAGTGGGAAAAGTTTAGTAATTAAATTGTAATTAGGGATGCATCCGCCGCTACTTTGTGCCGTTTGTGCGTTCGCCGTGCGTTCAATAATGCGGCTGTCTGTGCCAATTGTCTTGGCGTTTCATCAAGCCAACATTTTAGCAGCGGCAGCGACAGTGGCAGCCCGTGCTGATCGCCCCGCGAATGGGCTTTCTTAGGGCTCATTTTGCCTCCCTTTTGGTCCATTGCAATTATGGGTTTACCCTTTCCAAGGGGAGACCCGCTATCATGATCGAAAATACTTAACTTCGTAGGAAAGGGTTCTTATAAAAACTTATATTATAAAGCTATATTTAGAGAGAGTATGTTAAAAAGATGATAGGAAAAGTGTTCCTATTTATTTTAAGCAATAATTATAATGAGAGTGAATTGGTTTAGATTTATTTGTGACTTTTTGCTTCTCCTTTATATTTAGAAATCTTACTATATTACATATTTATAATTATAGGTAGTGCATTTTATTTTTTTAAGGTGGTAAAAATCTGCAAAAGCCTGAGAAAAACGTTGACATTGTCAGCTCTGCGATAAGCAATCAAGACTGATGGTTTTACTAGATTTATTTAAATATTTTTCTCATGTAGAGATATCTATTTTAAGAGCACTCAATCTTCGGCGACGACAGGTCTCCTGTGGCCGTAATTGACGAGACCTAACGACAGGTTCATTGTTCAAATGGCTGCAACTTTCAGTCATTTCCATTGTAATTATTTGTGGGGCTGCTCTTTGGTTTATCTGCTGGCAATCGTCATGAGCGGTGAGCGGTGAGCGGTTGTCGCCGCTTCTAATTACCAGCCGGAAGTGCCCCACACTATATCCTTTTCTCAACTGGCCGGCTAGGGCTTTCGGCCAACACTGCTCTGACCAAGTGCAATGGCCAAGGAAGGGCGATAGTCCCCCTGCCGGATGCTGCCTTGGGAAAATACAATTTTCGCAAGCGCGGCGCCCGGCTGTGCTCTGCATCTGTGTGATAATCATAATCATCTCGGGCGGACTGACACTCAATGCCAGTAGCAGTTGATCAACCGATCGAATCACCTGATGCTGATTAGATGGCTCCGTGGCAATCCGGCGGTCCGGAGTGGAGCACGAACCAATTGCCAATTGTACGTGCGCCGCGTAAATTCAATTTCAGTAGCCGATGAGCAAGAGGCGCAGGCCAGGCCAGGCCTGCTGATGGATTACAGCCTCTTGCACGCGGAGAAAATATTCAGCCTTTTAGAAAACTAAAGTAACACTTTCCTTTTTTGAAATAAAATTAATTTGAGCTGTTTAAGATATTTTTTAGATGCATTTAAAGGGATGGGATCAAAAGCTATAAGAATACAATTGTGTGACTATTTCAAAATATTTCTGCAAATATTTCTTTGAAAACAAAGTTACTTTGAATTTATATATTAAATAAAAAAGCCATTCAAGTCTTCTAATAAATGAAGTACATCTTATATATGTCACCTAATCATTAATTTATTATGATTTAATAGGATCAAAAGCTATAAGAAAACAATTTTGTGACTCTTTCAAAATATTTCTTCAAATATTTCTTTGGAAATTAAGTTCTTTAAAGTCATGTATTAAATACAAAACCCATTTAAGTCTCCTAATAAATTAAGTACATCTTGTATATGTCACCTAATCATAATTTCTCTCTCTCAAATATGTGTTAATCTTAAAACCATCTCTACTATTCGGATTTTCGGGGAGAACTGCCATATATTTGTTTCGAGTGTTGAATGAATCGGTTCGCGTCTGCGACTTAACGAGAAATCAACGCCGCTAAGCAAATTATGCCGAACGATACGCATGCGCCGGAGCCATCAGGCATCGGGCAGATCGCGAGCATCCAAGATCCAACATCCAACATCCAGCATCCAGTATCCAGTATCGGACTGGGTCTGGGTCTGGGAAAGGCAATCGCCATCAAAGGCGATGCCGAGGGCGAGCTGAGCAGCCGGCCGGGGCCTGAAATTGATTTAGCCACCTCGGCCGGCCCGACTGACCTCACTACTGTTTTTACGCCTTAAGCAGAATCTCATCAAGACGTAATGACAACAATTGATCAATCGCTGGACGGGCTAATGGTTATGATGGGTCTCGTTGGGAAATCAGTTTATATTAAAATGTAATTTGCTTGCGGTTAGCTTGTCGGGAAAGTGAGAGGCGTGCGAGAGGGGCACCCTCATGTAGCTCACAATTATTATTCTGATCGTGTAAGCTGGAAAGAGCCTAATTCAAGAATTACCTGTACATTATTCTGTACATATTGTAATAGCCACTGATTACTTGTAGTATTATTGTTGAAAAAACACTCGATGAACATTATAGATAGTAATATAAGTAGTTTATAATAACTCAGGTTAAATAAAAGTAAAAAAAATACAAAAAATTAGGCAGGTTGGGGCACTGAATGTCAAGACCCACAACAAAGACTAACCACATTAGAAACCTTTAAAATCAATTAGCAAACGACGATATGTAGGTTTTGTTTTTGTACTTGTGGCTCATGTAATCTTAAATTCTTTTAATTTTTGACCTACTCACCCTGCTCCTCGTCGAAGTTCTTGGTGGACAACTGGAACAGAGCATCGAGCGGCGTATCTCCCGGCGGTGGTCCTCCTGCCGCGGCCGGCGCCTCCTCCGACTTCTTGTGGACTCTTTCCCCATCTCCCTCTGGAGCTGGCAGCTTCTCCGCCTGGCCGGGACTGCAGCAATCGATGCTGGCGTTGCTGCTGCTGCTGCTGGAGCGCTGCGATCGCTCGGAGCTGCCATCCTCGGAGGCAATGATCAGCGCGGGATTTAGGTGGCTCATGTGGCGCAGCAGGTGCGCGGCCTGTGCCTGCGCATGGAAGTGCTCCTGCAGCTGGCGCTGGTAGTCCCAGGCCAGGCGCTGCTCGTAGCTGTGCAGCAGGGCGGGCGACAGGAATGGATGCAGAGCAGCAGGCGGAGGTGCAGCAGCAGGAGCAGGAGCAGGAGCAGGAGTAGGAGCCGGTAAACCCGGCGTAGGAGCTGCCACATTGGGGCCCGTTTGTGACTCTTCATCCCTGCCACGTCCCAGGATATCGGCAATGGAAAAGCTCTTGATGCGAGCCGGCGATGACTTGGGCGCGGGACTCCTTAGAAGCCTCAGACGTTTCATGCTCAAGGACTTCATCATGGGCGGCGGACTGGGCGAGCCCACCGAGATCTCCGACTCCGCGGGACTGGGCGTACGCTGCGGCATCTTCAGGTGGCTTTGGCCTCCAGATCTTAGAGCATCTTTGAGGGCCACGTTCTTCAAGAAGGCGACTAAAAACGCGTCGGCAAAAACGCGCGGCAGCCACACGAAAAACGTCGGCACAACGTGCAACACAAACACCAACAACGAAAATGGCTCGTGGCCGGAATTCGCTGCTATTTGCCGCTCTCTCTCTGCCTGCTGCTCTCTCCTGGGGCTCTCTGGCGTGGCCTCTCTCGACCGGTTTGGGGGCCTCTAACTGGTTTCGGTGACGTCACTAGTCGGGCAGCTGCGCAGCTTGTCTAATTGGAAACGCCGCCTCGCTCTGGCGAAGAGGCGTGGCAGCCAGAGAGAGAGGGAGAGTGCGAGCGAACGTCTCCGGACCAATGGCAGTTGGCCAATACCTATTAGGCCCCCTCCTGAACCCCTTAAAGTCGCTGTCAACGTGTGCGAACGTCATCAATTTGTACAATTTGACATGCGCTCTTGCTCACCACCCCTGTCTCTCTCTCTCTCTCTCTGTCTAACTCTCGCTGGTCTCTCTCGGTCTCTCCGCCTGCGTTTCCAGGCGGCTGACTGCGTTAATTATCGTAATTGTTGGCTCTCTCCGGCTGCTTCGCAGCTCTCTTTTGGCCCACTCAATTGTCATCAATAATGATGTCTCGTTGTACCGTTGTTGGCTCCTCATCTATTTTCCACTGAATTCGACTTTTCGAGACCTCTCAGCACTGTGGAAAAATAGGAATAGATCCTAGAATAAGTCATCAATGTTTACTTCTTGAATTTGTATCTATATAGCGGGATCAGAAATTAATTTTAATATACTATTGATTGTAAATAAATATATTAACTACATTGTGCTAAATATATCAAGATTTTATTCTGTTTAATAAATTATTAAGTAACAGTAATCTTTAACCCATGGTACTTCTAGCATAAATTGAAATTCTATTGAAAATTTAGATCATTAGCTTTTATTATAAACTGGGAGTCTCCATAAAACCCTCATTGTGTCTTATAAAGTGAGAGAGAGAGGAAAAATCCCTCTCTAGACTTCCAACATTAACCATAATACCAATTGTTGCCACATTTGAATCTGAAACTCCCAAGTACGAATTCGGTGACACGCTATTTATATTTATTATTTATTAATTTATAATATTTATACAACATCAACACTGACCTCGAGTTTACCGATCCGAAACCATAAAAACTATATACTACTAATAGAAATAATTTAATTAATATAATATAATTCATGTATTGAAAAATAATCCTTCATTGACTCAGATCATAATTGTATGAATAAAACTATTATTAGGCTTCTTGCTCAACCGGATGAAATAAATATATTAGACATACGTTTTTTTTTAATTTCATAAGTTCGTTTCTCAGTGCTTTGTCTTGGCACACATTCGATTGTCTTGCCATTTCCACCATTTCCCACTCTCTAAATTACCTCAATGCATTTCCAAATTGATTGCAACTCTGGTCCGCTGCTATATCACGTATGCGCCCTGTATGCACCGTGCCGCGTCGCGCCGCGCTTCGTTTGTTTGTCAGTGTCAGTTTTTTATTCAATTTCGCTCCGCTGTTTGTCCTGGTTTTCTTTTTATTTCTCGCTTTTCCTTGCATTTTGCATGCAAATGTCTATTTAACTGCAATGCGCCCTTTGCTGGTGGGAATGTGAGTGAGGAGGAGCCCTGGCTAAGTGAAATGATGTAACTGCTGAGCCGTAATCGATAATAGGGTCTGACCCATCTTCCCTTGCTCTTCACAACAAGGGTATAATTGTTTATTTTTAAACAATGTTCACAATAAGGGGATATCGAATAAGTCATAGTAGAAAAAAGCTATATTAAGAGTAAGGTAGTAAATATGTACTTCATTTAAGGACTTTAAGTTAATTTAAAGTTCAGTTTGGTTTATATATTGGCTTGTGGAAGGGTGTTTATCTAATATAGATACCATCTAATATATGTTCTCTAATCCTTACCCTATAGGGTATATCTAGTACGGTGTTCTGCTGTTACCCCCTGCCAAAGCTGTTGGCATTTGCATAAGAACCCCTTGGCATTCCCGACGCCTTCCCCTCCCTTCTGGTTGCAAGATGGCCGCGTTGTTTGATTAATGCCTGCACTTGACTGACTTGACGGACGCGAGACTGCCTCGATGTTGTTTTTTGCGCCTTTCATTTCAGGGAAATTGGCCTCCCTTGAGAGCGCTCGCTATCGGTATCGTTGCGATCACATTCGTATTTAAAATCAATTATGAAATGACTCTTAATTGGGCGCCTCAATCGGGCGCGACACGCCCTGTCAATCACAATTAGCCATCGCCCCTAGAAAACCCCTTGGACCGACAGACCGACAGACCGACACAGAGACTCATATTCACAGAGGCCCTCAAGCGATTCGGCACGCCTCTAATTCTGCAAATTCATAAGCCAAATGTATCGGCTCTGTATCCTTTCATCAGCCGGGGCCAGGCAAGATGGCGATCGGATCGCCGGTGTTCATTAAAACCTCATAAATAGCTAAAGTGTTTATTGTCGCATCTGGCAAGCCCAAATCCCCGGAGAGGCCTCTTCACCACGGTCCTCGAACTCGTATTTTGTATACATTCAGTACGGGGTGCAGGCGCAGGAGCAGGAGCAGGAGCAGGAGCTGGAGGCAGTTGGTAATAAAGTCATTGCTGTGTGTTGTGTCAAATTTGTCACGCCCCTTCGGCGGACTCGAGAGTGGCTGCTGGCAATGCATTAATGTCGCCTTTTGTCTCGTCGAGGTCCTCTGCCTCTGCCCCTGACGATGATGAAGTTGTGCCAGCCAGTTGTCAACAATCAACGCTCCCAAAACTGAGCCCAACTGCATGCCAATTAAAGCCAGCTCGCAGCTATACGATCCTCAACTTCAACCTCAACCTTTCAGCTGCACCCCGAAAAACCGAACTGAACTGAACTGAACAAAAAATACGGAATTCTGTGACGAATGTGCTTATGACTGCAGGCTGATGGGCAAAAGCGATCCTCGCCTTATCATCGAATAATCTTCGACACTTCGGACAGCTGTCAGCGTTTCGCCAACTCATTATGCAGATTTCGACCACAAATGCGACTTGAAAATGTCGAAAACAATTTACTGAACGCTACGAACAGCATTTGTCAATGCGGATCGGATGCGTCTATTAAGACCGGAGCAACGTCGAAAATCGCTCAAACATAAGTAGTCCGGCCAAGCCGCAAGATAACACTGCTAGAAATTATATTCATATCCTTGGAGGGTATTATAATTTGGCATATTTAAGTCTTTTGGGTATCTACTGAGCTTGCCAGAGTGATTCCCGGTTCACTAAATGATCGCAAAAGACCGCAATGCCTGCAATGTACAAGCAAAGCAACAACCACAGCTTATAAGTTGCATTCAGTAGCAAGCGAAAGAGAAACAAAAAATCTGGCTCCGTTTATTTAAGAATATGATGAATGAATGATTAAGATCAAAATTAAATTTAAGGATTGAGTTTATTGTACGATCTTAAATTTGTGATCAGTCCGCCTATAAGTTTGCTCCAATAGGAAATATATAGATATAAATAAATTGAATTATTTGCCTTTGTTCCGTTTCACTTACACAAATTTAGCACCATTTTATTGATTTATTTTTTTCGCTGTGCAGACACAATGGAAACCTGGAATGACACCAAGCAACCAAATTTCGGGCTACCGCATACAAATTATGGTCTCGAATGAAATACCCCAACGTTTATCCGCCAGATACACACACACCAAAAGTGCCGCGCCCTGCGGCAAGATACAGAAGGGACCTCAAGATTGGGGCAGTGGCAATTTGTATATCTTTGTGATAAATCAAAACATTATCAATAATAAAATCGGTAGCCGTTTGCCACTTGGAAGCGTTTGGGGCGAAATTTGTCGGCTTTTTGTTGTGGTCAGAAAACCAAAAGACCGAAAACCAAAAACCAAAAACCCGATACCCGAAACCCGAAACCCGAATACCGAAACTCCCAAAAGCATTTTCTGAGTGCTAGTGCTCGTGTGTAATTTGTATGCTAATTCAGCATCGAGTTGAATGTCTGATGAAGCTTAATGTCAGCCAAAGGTGGATCGCCACAGAGAGTGTGGCTGGGGAGAGATCCCACTAAAGTGACATCCATTAACACTTTTCACGGTTTGTAGGAGCTGTGAATCTTTTGATTTCCCAAATTTCTGTCCCCTGACTTATCGATGATATAGCGGTACAGCCGCGGCGGCTGGCGTCAACTCACTGCCATCAAACGAATTAAGTGGACTCGCTCGCCACCAACAACAACAACAACACCAACAACAACACCAACAACAACACCAACAACAACAACAACAATCTTTGTCCGCGAACGTGTCCGGCGAATTCGGTGTCCGTCTGCGCGACGGACACTGAACCTGCTGCTGGAGGCGCCTACGTGTGTGTTCTCCGCCAGTTGGGGCTAAGTGGCTGATTGTGATGGCCCTCGGGATGGGAGATCTCCGATCAGTGATCGGTGATCGGTGATCGGCGATGGGAATGCGATGGGACTCTCTGGCGGCGGCTCTCTGCGTGTGATCTTATCGTGATATAAATTAGCCGCTACCAGATTGAGGAATTACCATATCTGGTCCTAATGCAACTGGAAGATTTGGTGATTGTGGTATTGTTTCAGAAGTCAAGGAGGATTCTTTAAACCAATATATCTTTAATTGTGTAAAGATATAATTAAATATAAATATTTGCCATTCTTTGTGCTATGAAAAAGTGAAATTAATGGCTTTCTTTTTACCCGATTGTTTTGGGTACTTTTTAATGTTGCCTTTCATAATTTACAACTTCATTAACGCCTGTAAGGGGGATCGCCACGAATCATATAGCTTCATTCATGAATCGGAAAATGAGTGTAGTATTTCTTGCCCCTTTTTGTAGTTTTTTTGAGTCTTTGATCGAAATATGCCGCATCACGATCAAGATGCTGGGGATGAATGAATCAGATTCAGAAACAGAAATCGGAGACGAAGGAGCGCACTAAACAGAAACAAATTGCCATCAGTTGGTACTCAGTCGGCGGCAGTTCTCCCCTTTTGTGCTGCATCATTTCCATGCGGCTAAGGCTTTATCCTGTGGCCCGATACGTGGCCAAGTCAAGTCACCGGCCCGAGGTGTCGGCTGTAAGCTAATTGGAAGCGTGTTCAAAGGTGCCGCCAACAAATTAAGTATGAGTTACCAATTTAGCTTTTATATCTCTATCGCACACGCACACATGCCCAACCAGCCGCACATAGATACGCGCGGCAGGAAGAGAGATGCGGATGTTATCCGGGCCTGGCCCTCTTGGGGGGGCAAACAGCTAAGAGAGAGAGAGCCCGCCCCGGTCTTTCTCTCGGCTTCTGCTCCAAACTGGTTCCTGGGCCCAGCTCTCGCAACTAAGTTGTAATTTCAGTCCTTTGATTGCATTTGTGTGCCAAGCTGAATTGTTTACATTTATCATAATCAGCACTCGAGTCGTTTGTAACCGCCGCGAGGGCCACATTTCATCTTTTGGCAACGCGGCGCCAGTTAAACTGGAAGTGCCAGTCCCAGTCCCAGTCCCAGTCCGCATCCCTGAGATGCATCTGCATCCGAGACTGGCACTTGATGTAGGTCGCCCCGACGATCTTCGCTGTGTGAGTGCGACTGTGAGCCCGGCCAGCACTTGATCACCTGACAGGGGAAACGTTGAGTAATTGCTGACAATATGGCTGAGCAGGGGAGACAACACATTTAGTTAAGAATCAGGCAGCCGAAAAAGGAAGAAGGGGTCCCGGTTAATATAAGCCAATGTTTATAAACTTTTTGTGCCCGCTCTGACGTTATTATTATCATAAGCCAGCCAGAAGAGTCCATAAAATGGGACTCAACAGATTAAAGGGATGTATCAAAGATATTTGAAATAAATTCAATCAATAAAACAAAACAGAAACTTGGGAGCCGACAAAACTACTACGTGCCCATCACTGGTTTTTAAATCGAAGCTATAAATGCTTTAGATAGTTTTATATTAAATTAACTTTTTTTTTCATTTCCCATAATATTAAGGTATGAATTTAACAAGTATGATCTCTTTATGACCATTATATACTAAACATTCAGTTCGAAAACAGTTAAGTTCATTGCCTATCTTGTATATTATTATATTACATTTATTTTGTTTCACAAGTAAACTATTAATTCTATTAAGGGGTCTGCGAGTTCCCAACTTACTTACAACAGAGCAATCAAGGCAACAGCGAGTTTACTCACATCTGGCCTCATTAGGCCCGCTTAAAAGGCTCATGGGGCACTTCCACTCATCGTGCGGTAGGTTCATTAGTCATTTTTAGTTGATTCTATTAATGGGTTTCGACATTTACGCATTTCTGTTTGCTTTTTCACGGAAGTGCTGAGAGATTTTCCCATAATTAGAGCCGACGCACACAGTTTACCTCGATTTGCCGGCGAATTTTCTCAGCTACTAAAACCAAGTGGCACCGGTAATGGCCCCACTAATCGGTACTACAACTCAATTTCAATTAAATGCTGTTCGTTCGGTGATACTACTTTCCCCGGACTACTTTCCCAGCGCCCAGTTGGAGTTCAGTTGGAGTTCAGGAGGTGCTCACTAAAAGTTTCTTTATCGCGGCGCATGCGTTGCATTGTCACACATTTGGAAATGAAAATAAATTGGCTTTAACTGAGGCTCGGATCTGGATCGTGGTCGAGATGCAGCTCATCCATATGCAAGAGGCTTCCCGTCTAGTTTACGAACTGTGAGAGATCGGGAGTTCATGGGGACCGGACCAGTTGGCCGGATCGGTATCGGGCATCATTAGCAGCGGAATTGATAGCTTGATTATTCAAATGATTAACAAACGATCGGCTGCTGGCCAAGTTGGTCGGGCTGGCTTGAGAGAGGGTCTCGGCCGAGATCGAGATTGATGGCGCACTTCAGTTGCGGAGAGCTCGCAGGTCATCTTCTCGGCTTCTCAGCTTCTCAGCTTCTCAGTTTCTCAGCTTCTCAGCTTCTCAGTTTCTCAGCTTTGGAGTTCGGGAGTGAAAAATGTGTGCGCCGCTGGCGACGATGGGGCCACCTTTGAACTTTGCCGCGAACGGTAGCCAAAAAGCAGCCGGCTTCCAGCTGGAAATTTATGAAAATGATCATCGCATCGAAAATTAATAAATATCGAAATAGTTCGAGTAAATTTCGTATGCAAATTGGCGCCGTGCACAAATCTGCAGAGCGAGTCACAGCAACGCTCGGCTTTAGACACTTGGATTTGTTTTTTGTTTTTGCGGCTTGGTTTTTTTGTTCCAACTCGTTTTCGTTCGTGGCAAGTGATTAAATTAATAATTAATTAGTTTGAATTTATGAATAACGGTTGTAAATAATCATTAATAAAAATTAAAAAAGATTTCTTTTATTTTAAGACTCCGCCACTCAGCATCAGCATCAGCTTCAACAAAATACGTAGCAACATCATTAAGATCGATCGAAGCAGAATATTCAAATTCGATTTCGGATCGGACTTCCAGATACAGATACAAATACACCAAATTTTGAATTGAACTCACCGACTCCGGCCAAATGGAGGCTCTGCTCTCGACTCCGAGCATTGTTTGCTTAAATATGCTTAAATTTATTGACAAGAATTTGCGGTCTTTTGTATTTCCCTTTGTCTGCCTGAAATTATTAATTGGAGTGAAACAGATTTAGCTTTTGAACGCTAATTGGTTGGGTAATTAAACAACGACACAATTCAAATTTGTTCATTCGAAAAGGCAAATGAAGAGAAAGTGCTCGAATTTTGGATAATTTAATCCTCAAAAATCCTTACAGTCGTATTTAATTTATTTTAAAAATATAATGATATACAAAAATGACAAAATGGTTGGCTGTTTGTTTTTCTTACCTTTTGAGACCCATCGTGTCAGGGATTTATGATTTACGATCGTAGCTATAACTCGCTAAATGTTGGACTTACAATTTTGTAAGGAATAATATTTGTATAATCATATAACACTATACAAATTATTCAGTAAGTTGTGAATTAATTTGTACGGAAGTCTTTAGCTATAAAGATTTTGGTTAGGAACTGTATAAAGAATGTATATTAATATTTAATAAATTAAATATTTACATACATATTGATAGGCATAATCCGGATAAACAGACCTTTCCGACTATCAGCTGTTTACTCGTCTCTGCTTTTATCTTTAAAAATATCAACTGAAAACTCACAGACTTTCCATGAATATGAATCCAATTGGCAGGATTGTATAGTACACTATATACCTTTGATGCCAAATGGATCGATATGACCAACTTTACTAGATCATTTTAAAAGTTAATAACCTAAAAAAATGCCCAATAGTATTCTCTTGTGGATCATTATAGAAACAAAAATTGGCATTAATTTCAAATAAATTAAAACAGAGTCTAAAAGAAGGCTGCGAAATATTACTTTTTTTTTCTTAAATATATTTTAAACCTCTTGCTGTTTGTGATTTATTTCTTAAATTTTTTAAGTCTCTTTGTGAAAATATTTGGTGGCTCTGAAAAGAGCCGATTTAGGATGGTTTTAATCGTTGGGGTCCTGGCTGTGAAGCCGGATTCTGGTTCTGGCTGGTTCCATATCCACTTCCGTTTCCGTTTCCGGCTGTGATTGTTCTGGCTTGTTCACTGGCCCACAAAAGGGCCTTGGTCCTGGCTGAGTTACTGGATTCATCTCCAATCGGGGCTGGCTTAGAGTGTAGCCTTTGCCTCCCTTGTCCTGGCCTCGGCCACCGCTTGGTGAGGTGTCCTGGCACTTCCGTTGGCCATCCAGTGCTGGGGGAAATCCGTTGGGGGATAGCTACGCCCAACTCCCGCTGCACTCGACTCAAAATTAAACAAAATACTCGTCTCCTCATTGCTCACTTTCTGTACCAATCATTAGGTTGCCTTGGCGGTTCGGTGCGCACCTGGCCACGCCCTCATTTGGGCGGCGCTCCGCCCATTTGGCCTGATCCCGACACCGGGACCACCATGCCAGCGGCGGCGGCCGCAGCGGCCAGGCCCACCATATCAGCCTCGTGCATGGGCTTTTTCTTTAAAATGCTCAAGTCATTGACATTTTCCAAGAAGGACTTGTGAGCAGAGAAGACCTTCACGCTATCAAAATCCTTCTTCAGTTCCTCGATGTCCCGCTTCTGCTTGGCCCGCCGGTTCTGGAACCAAGTGATCACCTGGGCATTGGACAGGCCCAGGGAGGCGGCGATCTCATCCCGATCAGCTGGCGACAGGTACTTCTGGTAGAGGAAGCGCTTCTCCAGCTCAAAGATCTGGTGGTTGGTGAAGGCGGTGCGCGACTTGCGCTTCTTCTTCGGCTGCGGACGGTTCGAGAAGATGTCCAAGTGGGACTTATCTGGAAATAGGTAAGAGAAAGGAGGGTTAGTTATATTAAATATAATGTAGTATAGTCATGGAATGAAAACAAAGCCCCATTAATGCTTAAAATCAGCTTAGCTTGAAGCTCTGAATTCCCAGATTCTTGGCATTCGCCGAACCGGTTGCTAACGAGCGGCTTTGCCTTTGGTTTTAATTGTTAAGGCCGCGTGTTGATTCAAATGCCGTGAATGATACATTTGATGAATGCAGTTGCACAGACAACAGTGACTGCAGTTCCACTGCTCTGAGCCGGGCTTCGACTTGAAGTCTATAATTTCGCGCTGATTGATTGCGCGAGTTGTGGGCGTTCATTGGGTTTGTGGGTCTAATGACGAGCGCGGCCAGCTTTCTCGGGCCTTATGCAAGGCAGCCGGGCGGCCGCTCATTTGTCTCGTTTGCGGTGTGATTTATATTAATTATTGACACCTACAAATCAGTTTTAAGTGGCACTCCGCTTGATTAATGAGCCGCTGACCCGTACTTAGAGCTTTGATTGTTTGCATAACGTTTCCTGGTAGCAGCTCAGAGCCAGATGCGGTGCCAGTCAAAGCTTGAGCGAAGATCAGAGCGATCCCGCGGCCATCAGCATGCATATTTGTTGAATATTTATTGAATATTCAATATGGATTGCTGGATATTGGCTAACCGGTCCAGCTTCACACCCATTCCGATTGCTTGTCAAACAAACTAGATCGACATTAAAAACTAATTAAATGCCCTCCAACCGAATGCAAACGAAGTCTCAGTCCGCGGACGAGTCGAGTGTGGGTATACCCGCTTTACATATATTCGAAATGCGAACGCATAATTTGGTCATTTGTTATCTCGAGCACGTTTTGTAACCCAAAACCCATTAGGCACTTGACTGCACGCCTCTCTTTCTCCGGAGCCTTTCTCTGTCTCCCTCTGGGCCCCTTGTATGTGTTTTTATCGGAGACTCATTAAGTAATTTCCCTGACTTATCTCTGGGGCGAAAGAGAAATGGGCAGGCAGGCCGGCCACTTGGGTATCCTTTTCCCCTCTCAGGTGTCCGCTTACAGGGCATAAATTAGGTCCTTAGTTAGGAGGAGTTTTGTTTTGATGCCCAGAGTACTCCACTCCGTATGTTTAAGTAAGGGAAACCCGATAGAATTTCGGGGAACCTGCCTGCATGGCCACAGTTGGTTTTTTATGTTTTAATTTGGCGAGAATACCGGGAATTGCAATTAGGCGACACTGCGTCTGGCCCTGTTCTCCACCTTTCCTCACAAGGGAAACCAGTTCACATATAACCACGAAGTGAGTCTTCAAGGAATAGGATGCGATCCACTGTAGTTACATCTGCACCAGAGTGTGAGTGACGCTGATGGGCACTCCATATCCTCACAGCTGCCTATCGCAGAGTCTCCAAGCTGCTGACAGACAAACGACGACTCCGCCTCCCGAAGTTGAGGCTTCGATGGTCGTAAATATTTCGTCTGCGGGTTATACAACCCATGATAAACAGTAATATGTGTATATTTTGTCAACCTAATACCCCCCAAAGATACAGATATTATACAACGGCCGAGTGTCGTTGCTAATCGCCCGTTCAGTGTATTTTAAAACATGTTTACGACCGGAGGAGCTGCCTTATAGCCCAGAGAGGGGCTTGAGTTGGCCCGGCCATTAGTTTTGAGTAGCAACAAATGGAAACGGCATGTTAATTGTTCGACTAGCACCAGGCCGCAACAACAAAACTCGATTAGGCAATGCACCGCTCGGCTAATTGTTGCTAATCGCTGCAGAATCGACACGACTGAACAAATACTAAGTTACTAAGGCGGACAGTTGGGTCTATTAGGCATTAATTGCCATGAAATCACTGCTTGGAGTTCGGGGAGTACTAGCACTAAAACGCCCACTAAATGAGCTCTGGGGTTCCAGGGGCATATACATATAGTATATATAAGATTGAAGAACAAAGTTCCCTTGTCCCATCATGTATCTTGATCTGTGCCAGTGGCGCATGCTGCCAATTAATTAAAAGCCCAAATATTGAGTCGCTTTTTGGGGAATTAACATATCAAAAGATCCAAAATTACGCAGGGACAGAGGGGGGAACGGGACCATTTATTTCAATTAAACGAAATTCGAATTTGCTGATTGATAAATGGCAAGACATCATCATAATAAGCTGAATATTCAGATGCTGCCTTTCAATTCAAACAAATTGGAAGCTTTTATTCTAATTAAGAAATCGCGTAAATTCATTTCGGAAATTGAGACATTTATCAAACTGGATCGAAAGCTAGTCCTAATCTTTCTTATTCCTAAATCATTTGTGGTTTGGGCTGGGGAGGCTTACCTTGCGACTCGTCAAAGTCCTTGGTGGTCATCTGGAACAGGGCATCCAGCGGCGTGCCATTGGCCTTGGCCTTGGCCACGGCGGCGGCATTGTTGGCACTCGCCGCTCCGGCTGCTCCTCCTTGAGATGGACTCGCTGCATTGCCGGATCCACTGGCTCCTGCCTGCGCCGACGACTGGGGACTGTGGCTGTGCCGGGCAGCAGCGGCGGAAGCGGCAGCCACGGCGGCCGCCGAGTCCCTGGCAATCTCAGGCGAACAGCAATCGCTGGCCGCCGAGCTGGAGCGGTCCGAGCCGCTCTCCGACGGAATGATGTCCATGCCCATGTGCCGCAGTAGCTGGGCTTGGGCGTTGAAGTGCTCCTGCAGCTGGCGATGGTAGTCGAGGGCCAGGCGCTGCTCGTAGTGCAGCAGGGCCGAGGGTATGAAGGGGCGGACGGGCATGGCCGGGCCCAGAAGGTGATCCCAGGGCCGGACAATCTGTCCGCTGGGCAGCAGCATGGCAGCCGCCGCCGCCGGGTGCACATCCAAAGGTTCCGTTCGCGGCTGCAAGAGTCCGCCGGTAGGGGCACCGGGACGGGAGGCGGGCGGGGCCAGGAGGTTGGAGCTGGGCGGCGGCGAGACGGATTCCGCGCGCTGCTTCACCGAGTGGCCCAGTATGTCCGCAATGGAGAAGCTCTTGACGCCCTCGATGGCCGACTTGGTGTTGGTATTGGTCTGTCCGGCCGATTGCGGCTCCGGAACGGCAGCCGGCGGACTGGGCGTGTGCTCCCTGGGCTCCGAGGAGGACGAGGACATGCGCAGACGCTTCAGCGGCTGGAAGTAATCCTCCGGCAGACCGCCGACGGCACTCCGGCTGAGTCCGGCGGCTGCTGCAGCGGCGGCGGCGGCTGCAGCGGCTGCGGCGGCATGTTGCTGCATCAGCAGTTGCTGCTGCTGCAACAGATCAATGGTGCTGGCACGCGGATGATGCAGCGAATGCGGATGCGGATGCGGATGCTGGTGCGGATGCGGGTGCTGCGTGGGCAGCGGGCTGGGGGCTCCGCCCACGGAGATCTCGGATTCGGCGGGACTGGCCGGACGCATGGTTGGAGGGCAGAGCATTTAGGTTCGAAATATAGCACTTGGATGGATTCTCAGGGAGTTCTTCCTTTTTTCTTGTAAGAGAGCACTAAACTTTGTTGGTTCACTGAATTCTCGTTCTTGTGTTGTGTTTCGTTCGGTGATTAGTCAACACTAACTAAGGTATCATCGGCACGACGACTACAACGCTGGTCCAACGGTATAGGACCTCTCAACTCGACGCTTCGCAGTCAACTGTTCGAAACTAGATTGAAGATTGGTTTGCTAACTAGACACGTCGATATTTCTTCAGTTCTTTTGCTGCCGCCGCAGTCGCCGCTGCTTGCTCTCTGCTCTGCCGCCGCCGCCGCCGCTCCCTCTCTACGTCTACATCTCCCTCGCCCCATCTCTTTCTCACCCTCTCCCGCTCTCGCTCGCGCTCGGCTCCTTAGCATCTCGCCCTCTCTCTATTCGTGTCGTTCGTGTCTCGTTTGTCGGTGGTTAAACCCTCGGCCTCGGCAATCAAATCATAACTGCACAACGAGCTGCGTCGACGTTGGCGTCGCGCCGCCGTTCGCTCTCTCTCTCTTGCTCTCTCGAGAGCTAAAACCTGTTTCTCGCTAGAGCGAGATCCAGCGATGCCTTTGCCGCTTGCCATCTCGCTCTACGCAGCTCTTAGCACCAATCGGCTACAGCAACAAAAAATAGCAATGGTGGCGTATACGTAACGGTAATTATGGCGTTCATCATACGACTGGTGTACGAGCGAGATGGCGCTCGCGGGGCGTGAGCGAGATGGAGCAGGCGACGCTCCTCAGATTGTAACGAGACTGTATTTAGTATTTTTGGTCCGCAGCAAAGTTTTCACAACTTCAAATGACGTCGGCAGCGGCGCTAGCAGCGGCGGCAGCAGCTCCCCAGAATCCCCTAAGCCCCCCATCCCTCAGAGAACCCCCCCTCACACAGTTAGCATTAATGACGATGACCCCCGAAGGCAGCCCGCGTTTAATTGTCAAGCGTTTGCAATTAATTTGCTGTAAGAAAAACGAACAATTAATTTGGGAGAAAAAAAGAAAAACAACAGAACACAAAACTAGGGAAACTAGGGAGACCGTGGGTAAGGGAAATAAAAAATGCGCATAAATTTGCTGGCATTTGGATATTAATTCGAGTCTGAGAATGAAAATGAAGCCAGTTTCGGTCGGTTGAGTTGGAGAATAGTGCCCATGTTGGCGGAATATTGGCTAGGTGCCACTCTGCTTAATTGAAACTTATTGTTTGGATTATTTGTTTCATTCTCACTTCTTAATTTAGTGACATAATGAAGAAATTGTCTTGCCATTGCACTGAATGCCAAGGGAGCAGAGTGATGTTAGACCCGACGGCTTTTCCATTGGGTATCTATTTAATAAAAAACATTATTAACTAAGTAGAATCATAAATAATCTTTTTGATTAAACATTATTTAAAAATTTGTAACTTAAGTTATTTCACTAGAAGCAAACACCTTTAAATGTGAGCCAAATTCTTTTCTTATACATCTAATAAAAGATGAAAAAAATCGATTATTATTTGTTTTAAACAAAATGAAGATATTAATTGTATAAAATTAATTAGTATTAATTTTAGGCAGAAAGGAAATTTAGCAATACTTGATCAATTTGTTATCATTTTTATTCATTTAATTGTGAATGGTAACACGGCATTTATTCTATCTTATTAGTTTAAAGTATATTCTTTATCAAGTTGTTCTCTAAATTCGTCTTATTCTTCAAACTTAAATTAATTATTTTCCTTAAGTTTAAAACATATCAACATAACCTTATTTTTTGATGGGGATAAAACCTATATAATTGAAAATATATATTTTAAAGATGCTATTGAAGTCAGAATATAAGTCAGAATGGAATCACGTTATTTATAAGCTTAATTTGAATTTAAAGACATTTAAGAAAAATATTATTTATTATCTTTATTATAGTTGAAGGACAAAATTTAATTTCATTATCGTCTCTTCACGATTTCACCATTTAGGTTATCATCCAAAACGACTTTACGGGCTGAACCAACTTTTACAGTTGTAAGTTTTAATAAAATTGGGCTTCTAAATCTTCGAGCTATTTTACAAATATTATAACCGAGTTTATTAGGTAGTTTATTTTCTTATAATTAAAAGGATTACGATCATATAAGCCCGAAGATAGCTAACATCCACGATAACTGCCTTTGGAGCGATCGTGCCAATAATAAAACTCTGAGGCATATTCGAAGTGCCTTCTTTCCCATTTTCCTAATTAGAACTTGAGCTCTGTGATCCCTGCCGCTCAGCGTGTCCTGCAGCAGTTTAATGTCGGCCAATTTGCAATTGTCCACACGTTTTAGCCAGCTTGAAGGCAAATGCTGACACCTCCAGGGCCAACAAACAACTCCAAATCCTTTTAATTGAAACAAATGTGGATTGCAGCAACAGTCAGCCGAGAACAAAAGAGTGGCAGAGGCAGGGGCAGTGGCAGTGGCAGTGGCAGCAGCGGAAGAGAAAAGACGGCGGCACAAAGGCGTCAGGGCGTCTGAAGACAAAGGGACCAGAGGTCTATTAAGGAAGAATCGAGACTCGAAAATCGAAACCAATTGCCGTCGCAGCAGGATGCTAAACGAGAAAGGAATCGGCGGCTGCGACCACCGCAGGCTCAGCGCCCGACTTTAGCCGCAGTGGGTCCCGGGGCCGAGTCGGTCCCGGACCTTTTCCGAGACCCCGAGAATAATACTACCTGGTGCTGGTGCTCGCTCCTCCCGGGGAGAGCGGCTGTTGATAAGGACTAATCACACAAATATTTGAGCATTCGGTTTTGTGATTGAGCGGCCCTTTTGATTTGCCGCGTTTAGCGCTTCTGTATTTTTTATAATTCTAATTTCTTCTGCCCGCTTCCTTCTTTGTTCTCGGCGGCTATTCGTGTATCTATTAGATACACACACGGTGGCGGCCGCGTGGGAAAGCCGCGGCGTTAATTATGCCAGGTCCTTGAGTCTGGAAATCCTTTGCGGGAGAGACAATTTACACCTTACACCTGTCCCCCTCCACCGCCATCGGTGTGTGTGGCTTCATTCACACGCTGATAAACTCCTGCAGTGAAAGTGCAGGGAAAGGGTTCATTAATATTCAAATTTAAATGCAGGGCGACGATTTCATTGATTTATCGACTCACCGGCAGCTGGCGATGATAATGGCGGCCCAACCAGCAGCCGGAGCAGCTGACTACCGACGGTAGCGCCGGAAACGTTGAATTTTCTATAATTAAGTTTATCTCCTATCGGCAGATATATCGCTTTTAGGCGATATCAACTGGAGTTTAAGCCGTTTACCGCCTAATGCCTGAGTATTTACATAGCTGACTGCACCCAGTTAGTAATTTATTTATATATAAACTATTATATTGCCTTGACTATTTGATACCCGGTACTTAGTGAGAACATGCTCTAATTTACAACTAAGTTTATATAATACATTTCAAAGTAGAACCTAGGATTAGAACAAGGTCCCCGAAGGACCTTTCCATCGATTGCGTATTTTCGCTTTCGCTGCCCTAGAATTCCCAACAGGAAAAGCTGCAAACTCTTAGTATTCACTCTAAATGTGGAATTTAGTCAGCATGAGATACTGATGGGAAAGAGGTGGCTCCCATCTGAAACAGCTGTATAACCAAGCCTACCTTTTGACTTCATTTGAAAAAATCCCTAAGAGGTTTTTATATTATTTTTAGTTTTATTATTTATTATTTATTTGTTGTATATTTTTAATCAATAATTGATTTTAATTTCTTAAATTTTCGGAAGACATTTTGTAATCTACTTCTGCTATATCTGGCCATAGTCTAGCTCTAACTCCCAAACATTCAAATATTTCTGGGTCAATCGAACACACCCGCCCAAGTCAAGCGGACAATATAAGTGCATAATTATCGTTTAGCCATCGGTAGGTAATATCATTTTCGACATGCTACCAAGCAGCCAGTCGCCTCCGATCTCGGAGATTTTTTTATTGGCCACACAACATCAAGTGGCAGTGACAGGCATGTGTCAATGCTGCGTGGGTCGAATGCCGGCTGCTGGCTGGAAATGTGAACCGAAAGTCACTCCACGGCGCATATGCAAATTGCCCCGGGCTACAGCGGGGAAAAAACTCAAAATAAAATTTATGGAAGCTGTGACTACAAGTTGGGCCTGCCGTTGAAAGCTTGCTAATTGACTATTACAGACAAGTCGTTGTATTACTAGTTGGAGGTCTTTATGTCAGAGGTAGTGGTGTCTAGGAAACGTTTGTTTTGAATTATAAATGGTGAATTATAAATTTATCTTGGGATTAAATAGAGAATAAAGTGGTTGGACAGGTTGCCTTAACTTATGCTCAACCCGTAATAATAATATGTATCCTTACAACATTTAAGCAGCCAGAAAAATAATACATTTATATCAATTACATTTAATTTGGCCATATTTTTAGCTTAAATCTTGATTAGCCAAGTTTCAGTCATTAGTTAATTGTTCAGTTGGAAGAAATTTCCGTCTTAGACTGCAGAATCAAAGAGAAAGTCCTCCAACTCGATCGTTTTCTTGCTTTTTTTTGGCGGAAAGAAAACTCATCAAAGAGAAAAGTAGTTAGACACAAAAGACACTTGAGCTGGGGCGACCATTAAACATTGCCAATTTCACAGTAATCATCGCCATGGCCAAGAAAGCCCCGGCCGAACAAAGGTGGCCCAGAGGAAAAAGTAGCAGAGCGAACTAAGCCGTTTAGGGGCCACCCACAAAGCAAATGCTCCCAGCCAGAGCTTGGACTGGGAGCCGCGACGTGGACGTGGACGTGGACGTGGAGGCAAAGACCAGGCCAAGAGACCACACTTTCGGGGCCAAGCTGGGCAGCCTCCGTTGGCCACGCTAATCAAGCCCGGCCAAGAGCCAGCAACGAAATGCGAGGCTACAAATCAAACGCTCGATGGAAAGCACAAAAACGGAAAACAATGAACAAGCGCTTGCTAATTAAAGCGAAGATGCTCAAATTGAAATGTTTAACTTTTTCATCTTCGTTTCTATTTTCGGGTTCGTGCTTTTGTCCCAAACTGCTGCTTCCTTTTACCCTGACTCTGGCCGATGGACTGTGAGAGGGCCAAGCGAACCGCAGCGGAGCAGATCGATTTGGGCCAGCGCAGGCGTACACTGAAAAAAGGGTTCGATTTTGGCTTTACAGCAACATTTTATTCAAAATAATTGAGTTTAACTAGGGATTTCTAAAAGATATTATTAAAAGAGCAATAGGAAATAGCAAATCATTAGAGTAAATTATCAGAATTGGTTTAAAAAATAGTGCAGTAATTTTTATTTCTACCAGAGTATATTTATTTATTGATTAGTAATAAATACTATTAAAAAGAATGTGAGATCCGATAGGCCACTTCATCGGCAGTCACAATCGGATTGTATTTCGAAACTCCCTTAGATCAGGGTCTACCTCACATCTAAAACCTGCCTTTAAGTCATTAGCCAGACTGAATATTCCAGCAATGCTTTAGTTATTAATTAAATAAATAAGTGACTTTTTATGAGAGCTGCATATACCCCCAGATTTTCTAGGAACGTAATCAAAGCCTTTATCACATCCTGCACTCAAACATTTCTCTTAGTGCACAGAGCACCTCCCACTCTCGGTCTCCCAATGTAAGCGACGTGACACACGGCGTATACGCAACCTGGGCTGCCCTGTCAATAAGGGCTCCCCTCCCGCTTCACCGCCACCCCCGCCTCCGCCTCTGATGCTGTAGGGGCCAGCGGCATTCTGGTATTTACATGCGACAGAGAACACTGTTTGGATACTTTTTCGACTGAATGCCGGACACAAATATTTGTGCGTTGGCTTCTTAATTGAGTTAATAGAGTTGGCCGAGAGTGCGCGTGGCCGGCGTTGGTTTTGACCGACGTGTGATAATTACAACGCTGCCCCAGCTGCGGCGGCTTTGATGAGGCTGTCGATGCTCTGTGGATGCTACCGACTGGTTCACAAAAACCAACAACAAAAACACACAGAAAAAGACAACAAAAAAGTGGCAGCAGCGGTGGCGGCTTCTTTGTCTTTGACTTTTGCGTTGGCCGTGCTCAAACAAACGGTTCAGTGGTTCATTTGGACTGCACTTTTTCGGGGGGCCTGCTTGTTTAAATATTGAGGCTTGTGTTTAACATAATTAAAGCGAGTGGAAATTACAGAAGCGCTCGCATCGGGTCCCCCATATCCCGCTCGGCCTGGGGAAATAATGTATTATTTCTGCACTGCTGTTGGTCTTCTTTGCAGATCAAATATAATCACAATTTGCATACAAAAAAAGGTAATTACATGGCCGCCACTGACCACTGAGGATGATGTGGTTATACTTTCACATGGTACATTACCAGTTTGCTATGGTTTATGGAAAGTGTAGGAAACCTATTAATTCAAATGTATAATTTTATAATGTTTAGTACAAAATTATACATTTGAATTAATGGGAAATATATAGGAAATTATTAAGCAGTTAATTATTATTTATATAAATTATAATGCACTTATAAATATATCATTAGACTAAACTGGTGAGTAGTTATATTATATTTAGAAGTGTATTATAATTTATATAATGTATTATACAAAATTATATATATGAATTAATGGGAAATATATAGGAAATTATTAAGCAATTAATATGTTTTTATTTAAATTATAAATACACCTAAAAATATATCATTAGACTAAGCTGCTGAGTAGATATTTTATTTTTATCTTAAATTAAGAGAGAGTAGGAAGACCTTTTGCTCCTAAAACCTGTATAAACAAATTGGGTTAGGTCTTACATTAGGAATCCCAATGTAAGGGTATTCCCCAAAACCCCTATAAGTACTTATACTACGCCAGCATCCGTTGCTAAAAAGGCCGACACTGAAAGCCAAGACGCGGAAGGGCTGGCGCACGTATGAATATCAAACCAACTACATTGCAGTTAAAAGGCACAATTCAAACACCTCCGAGTCGCACTCGCACCGCACTCGCACTCGCGGTCGCTCGTTTGGTGGTCCAGAACGCCCCAAGAGCATTAAGACCTGGCCAAGAGAGCTCCAGCTGGAGCGGAAGGAGAAGGAGAGGGGGCAGTAGGAGCGGGGTCAGACCACATTGCTTGATTGCCGTGCGCCTCCCGAGATGACGTTGCATTTGCGATGCTGCCCCGAGGAGATCGGCTTCGAGCCACAAGCACAATCGGGAGACGTTGGCAGGAAGCGCGGAAGGGTTTTTCTTATTACGTTCTCGGGTTCTTCTTTTTTTTGTTTTCTTTTTTTTGCGAAACCCATATGTGGAAGCAGCGATTCCTGTTCTCTGCTGCGATCTGAACCCGCTTCGGGTTTTGGCCTCATCACGATGAGGTGGTTCTGGTTCTGGTGCTGGCCAAGAAGACCCGATGCAACAAAGAACTTGCAAGCTGGAATCTATTGCTCCACTCCGCTCTGTGCAGCCTCTCTTGGCATCTTTAGCTCGGATCCGTCTCTGTGTGTGTGTGTGTGTGTGTGTGTGTGTGGAACCGAGCGCCATCTCGTTTAATGCCTTTAAGGCGTGACCATAGTATTTTATAATATGAACTGATCAAAGGATGCCGACGCGTTTCAAGTTGGCCGCTAAAGCTGCGGCGACTCCAGATTTGCGCGCTTCGTTCTTTGCCGGCTATCTGGCAAAAAGGTTTGTGGCTGGCTACACGGCAAATAATTTGGGTCAATTGGGAGACATAAGCTTAAGGCGGCTATTTAATATATAAGCTTAAATATTTCATGTTATTATAATATGAGTTTAAGGGGTTATCGATATAAGGTTAGAGACTGAAATGACATAGAAGAATTTATTACCTAATTGAAATAAAAAATAGTTAACTAGGAAAGAAATCTTTAATCGAATTTAGAATTTATTTGAAAACGAATATTGTAGTTTTATTGTAAATACATTATTAAAATGATCATAAACTAACTTTTAGAAACTTTAAGAATTCCTTTTCTAGTTAACTATTCTTTACTTAAATTTTAAAATAAATGTACCTCTTTTATAAAGCTTAAGGGAGCATATATTTTTCAACCATGATTTTTAACATTTTAAAAACAATGTAATTACTTTAAGTACGAATGATTTTCTCTCCGTGTGGATTCAAGAAGAGGATAAAGCAACCGGCAAAAGGCGAGTGCAACAATAACAAATTGACCAAATCGATTTCTTGGCCGGTCTGTCGCTGTCGCCGTCGCCACGCTGCCTTTTCTAGTTGGCTTTCCTCTTGTGGCATTTTCATTTAATTCTATTGCTCATTAGGCGCATGAGTGTGAAAATGGCGAGTGCCGCCGTGGCCCTGGCAATGGGCTGACTGGCTGACTGGCTGACTGGCTGCTGACTAACGTATCTGGGAGATACTCAAACTCGCACTCGCACTGGCGACGCACCGGAAAAGGGCGCTTTTTCGCTCTTGGCGCATGCGAGATGAGTGGGCAATTTTGGGGGCTGTGCCCGGATTTATGTCGTTTTGATGCAAACAAATTAAATGCCGCCACTCGAGTGGAAAAGAAAAAGGATGCAAAGGGTTCCGAGATTCGTGCCGTGACTAATGCGGCGTATACGTGATATCGTGAAGGGGTGGCATCCGCACACAGAAACACAGCACAGCAGAGCCACAATGCCAGTGTCACACTTAATTGAAAACTCATTAGAGGCTCGAGGGCCCTGCGGGCAGGATACACAATAAATTCGAGGGAGACAATGAGCCAGGAAGTCAGGAAGGCAGAATCATTGCCGGCGTGAAATCGCCAGCAAATGCAGCTGGGCGACGGAAATTTGCAGTTCATATTTATGACTCTATTAAATTCATGAGTACTCTGCCGCGGAGGGTGAGTGTCAGGATAGTTTGCCAATTGGAGGGCTTGCTCGGAGTTGATTGGCAGCGTGTCCAAATCAAAGGATAAGGATGGAGAGTTCTGATGAAATCAACAAATAATAGATGACACATTTACGGGAATAGACAACCCAAACTGCACAAAGGATTTAATTAAGCCGCATTAATAGGTTCAGTGCATGGATAACTGGATCAAAATTATAGAAATTAGTGCACTCCATTTACTTACAAACCACTCGCCAAAGTAAAAGCTATTTTCGTGTTTCCTCGCAGCATTCCACATTCACATTTTCCATTTTCCAAACACCAAGACTCGCTGGCTTTCCCAGCCAGTGTATATTTTTACCCACACGGACTGGGCTGCCATGGTTTTTGCATTTATTAATTGCCTGACATGTCCATTAATTTAAATCAATGATATTTTCGCGCTCGGGTGCCTGAAAAACCCGAAGTGTTGGCCGGCGCTGCTGCACAGCCACCCTCCCTCGCCCACTGGTCTGCAATTAACATAATTTTACCCAAATTGCAGCATAAATCTCATCTTCGTTTTTATTTAGTGCCATTCGCTTATTTCAGGCAATTAAATTTGAGCGAAATTAAATGTTCGGCACTGGGTTGGCGCACAGGCGGTAATGGCTACAAAGAAAAAATTAAAACTAATTGGGAAAATATTTAAATTAGGGAATTTAATAACTTAAGTTGCATTAGAGTTAACCTATATATTTTATACCATAAGTGTAATAGGATTTCTTTTAATTTTAATATTATTTCAATGATCATCTTTCGTTTGGTTACAAGTAAATTTTTATTACTAGTATATAATGGTGTGGTATAGGTATTTTTATTACTTTTTTAAGTAGCCAAGTTTATTACGTATTAACATATTTTTAAATATTTAATGTACTCTATATCTGAGCCCACTGTCGTCAAACGGCATCTCTTATTTTATTGTGTCCAATATAAGACTATAGTTGATGACTTATTTACGATATTTCATTGCAAATTTATTTGTTGTCAGCACACAGCCAGTAGTTCATGCAAATTTGCTGTCCATTTGGCTTTTGGCTGAACTAATAAACTGTGATTAGTTCCATATGGTCAGCCATTGGTCGGATGCCACTAATGTCTATTGTTATTTTGAATTTATTATGGCCAAGACTCGCTCTCGGCTTGGCGGCATATCTGTGTTTCAAAGGAAATAATTAATTAATTTGATTAGCGAGAGGCAAGATGCCTTAATTTATTTTAATTTAATTTAAAATGCCGCTTTGGCGTCATGAATATTCATGGCCGTCAGCGAAAACAAAAAATTTATCCGCGTAAACATTTTAATTTACAGCCAAGTTGTGGCTCTTGCGATTAATTTTCGGTGATTAGCCCGTAATTTATTTGCCCATGGCCCTACATCCGACGCGATCATCATGATGTATGGCCGAATTTTCTCGAGCATTAGCCGGACTGCCGGACTGAGAGCCATCGATCGAGGGCCGGTTCCAATCCAATGATCTGATATTCGGCGATGATCGCGTGTGTGTGGCACTGCGATTGATTCCCATCAACGCCCTGGTCCCGGAACAAATTCACAAGTTAACATTTTTGTGTGCTTTAATTAGCACAGAAGCCAGGGCACTCGGATAGTCGGATACTCGGGCACCCGGGCACCCGGGATATGGATATGGTCCAGGGCTAGTGGAAAAAATACTGATTCCCCGGCTGCGCCTTCTGAGAAGGCCTGTTCCCCGGGCCAGAATTCGCTTCAAAAGCGCCGTCGTGGCTGCTGCCCTCGTGTTTTTCCACGAAAAGTCAGCTTTGTTAATGAAAATATTGTACATAAAACGGATAGAGACCGAAGCCGCTCGAAATCAATGCAAACAAAATACAATACGGATCCCAGAATGCCGCCTAACTAGCTACCGTTTAATTTTTATTACGCCCCCAAGAGGTGAGTGTGAAATCGTCGGCGTTTTTACGAGTCCGAGTCGCTTGGTGAATCCCTTTGATTCCCTCGGCCATCCTGGGGAGTATTCCCTTATTTGACGATTCTATTCACACGCCTTTGACAAGTGCCCAGTCCCAAGTAGCGTTCCCAAATATCAGTGGAACCTGGACCTGGTCAAGGAGCGGGCGGGTAGAAGTGCTCTTTTCTTGTGGCCATAAAATATCGTAAGGGATCTTGACTTTTGCCTATTTTGACGTTTATAAATATCCCTCAATTTGTTGTTCTTCCCGGTCCCTCTGACGTAATGCTGATGGAGAAAGGTTTCCGCTGTGGGAATCGAACATGTGTCGTCCGCCGGATCGTCTTTGATTGCTTTATTTGTTGTTTTAGGCCTCTCTCTCTCACGAGGGCGGGGGTGAGGGCGTTGCAAGTGTGTTTTGATTGTGCAACATTGTAGCAGTTGCCATGTCTGCGTAATTGCGCCGCATTTTCCACGCTTCCTTGGTGGCTCTGGCTCTGGCTCTGGCTAGTCCTGCAGCCGTCAGGATGTGCCTCATTTTCGCCATTCGGCGGCGGCGGCGACGGCTTTTAAGGCCAGGAAGTGAAGCCTGGGAAGGATGTCCTTAAAATGTGGAAAATTTTGAAGACAATTCATCTTTAAATGTGAAGGTATCTTGCTGGAAAATATTCCATTAGATTCGTATTTTAATTAATGTAAATAAATGCATATATAATGTAAAAATATAATATATATATAAAAATTACGAGCAGAACATAAAATAAGGGATCGTCTTCTGGTAAGAATCTTAGAGTAATGATTAAAGAATTTATCATAAAAATATGGACATATGTAGATATATATATGTTTTAATTTAGAGGAGTTTAATAAACTTTAATAGATTCCCAAAAAAAGGAATAAACATTGCATATGAACTTTTTTATATATCTCTTTTTATTTTGTTTATTGTATTTATAAAACCAAGTTGTATATTTGTGATGATTAAACTAATTTAAGATCTTAATTTAATATGAAATATTTATGGAGTAGAATGACTTTGAAATAATAATGATATTTTAGAAGGTATAGTAAAGCAAACCATTTAAAATACAAATTAATTTTGTTGTGATATTTGTGTGATTTTTTCTTGTTTCAAAATTTAGTACAGGCTGATGGATGCGCTATCATATTCCCCTTAAAATGTGCCATATTCTCCCCCAGCTATGTGTAGACTGATCGCTTCTTGGTTTAATGTCTACCGCGAATTTGTTTATTTATTTAGCTGATATTTGTCTGCTTGGCAGCGGTGCGTGTCTGAGAAAACAGACGCCTTTGATGTGGCCTGGGCCCCTCTTCTGGGGCCTTTGACAGTTATGCTAATGACATAGGGGGGGTTACCCCCGAAACGGATACGGACTCAGAGCCAATGCCCCGAATGACTGACTTTAATTTGACAGATTTTTGCATGTCACTTGTGTCGCATTTCGCCAGTGAAATATATACCCGATCCACCCAAATCGTGGCGGCGTCTTGAAACGCCACTCATTTTGCCACTTCCGCTGGCGTTTTGCTTCTGGCGGACGATCTGGCAGAATGTCATGGGAATGTGAAAATATCACATTCGGTGTGGAGTTGTCTCTGGTCCCTGGTCTCCGGCCTCTGGACTGTGGCCTCCGCAGGAAGAGGGCTTTTTGCTGGCTGCGTTTATTTGTTTGTTGGTGGCATTGGCATTGGCATTGGCATCGACGTCTCGGCATTGGCATGTCATTTGGTCGGATGCCGCGCACAGCTACCTGCCAATTATTCTAGCCGAGGACTGCGGCTCGAAAGCCCAAAGCGACCACCAAGCTAGCCGCTTCTAACAGCCTTCGCGGCTTTGATCTTCCGCCGCCGACTGGCCAATGGCCAGGCAATGTGATTAAGCCTGCTTTGGCTCACACACACACACACATACACGCAGGCACTGCATCTCTCGGATACACACGATGCACACACACCCTGAGATGCCGAGATGCTGAGATGCTGAGATACCCAGATATACACACACTGCGAAGCTCGTTACTCGGCCTGTTTTCGCTCGTTATTCTCCACTTTGTACGCCTGTCTGGCCATTTATCAAAGCTGGCCAAGACGGCGGCCTCTCGCTCGCACGGTATCCATTGGATGCGTTAAGCGGCTCATATCTTCCGCCTGACTTTGAAGTTCGGCGCGGCTGCGTGATTGGCCAAAGTCGCTTAACTCTCCGGCATTCTCCAGACTTCTTTAGGCTTCACCAGCATCCAGAAGACCCCTCTACTCTGCTGAGCTGCTGCTGCTGCTGCTGGTTCATTAGAAAAATGACGGCTTTGTCTTTTTTATGGCTTACTTTAACGCTTCGCTCTGGGCCCGTGTTGTTCTTGTTGGCTTAACTCATTTGCCCGCCAGGCCTTTTACCCATTAGCCATAATGGCCACATTGCCACCTGTGTTGCTCACGCACACACACTTGCGCCGGGTTGAGTGGCCCCTAAATTGCAGCATACCTTCGGGCGTTTCATCTGTACACTATAAGAAAATGTGTAATAATTACCTAAGGTCACAGTTAAAAATAACCATAACTAAGCCAAAAGAGTCTTAATTTCAATTCGGAAAGCTTTTCTGTGATAGTCTTTAGTTGGTTAATTGATCTGCATATTGAGTTTGGGAATTTAAAGAAATAAATTTTTAGTCAATTTTTGACAATTTTAATGATGTAACCCCTTATAAAATTTTGAAAAATTGGCCAAAATTTTATTTCTCATTTTTCTAGGTATTTTATTGTTAAATAATTGGAATTTTAACGGCGAATCGGAAAATATACGGCATTTGGCTATCATATCATTGTTGCCCATAATATGCTCTCCAGAAGACAACACATATTCGCATTTTTGAGTCGACATTTTAATACCCTAATTTGTTGGACAAGTCAGAGTTTAAAATATCCATAACTTTGCCAAAACCGGCTTAATTTTAATTCGGAAAGTTTTCCTGTGTTAGTTTTTATATGTATAATTAATCTGCATATTGAGTTTAGGAATTTGAAAAAATAAATTTGTTATCAATTTTTGACAATTTTAATGATGTAACCCCTTATAAAATTTTGAAAATTCGGCAAAAAAATTTTTTCCAATTTATTTAAATATTTTATTGTTGAATAATTAAGATTTTAATGGCGAATCGGAAGATATACGGCATTTGGTTATCATATCATTGTTGGCCATAATTATTAATTTAAAACTAAATATAATTTGTGTTCTAAAAAACTCCAAATTGAACTGAAATTACATAGCTGTGATATTTATTACTCAGTATCCTTAAAGAGCCTTTTCACTTTCTGGGAATAGCTTGAGGCTCTAAATAATAAAGGAGGATCTTTTCTCTCTCTGCACCATTTCCATTCGCTTGTGCCCCATCATTTTGTGACACCAAAGTTGGCTAATTTCCCTCCGTTTTCCTTCAATTTTCGCCCTGGGAATAGTATTTGGCAGATCTTGGGAAAGTTTCGGTTCATTTTCCTCTGCGCTGTGGGAATCCGAGTCCGCAGCTTCCGCATCTCAGCGCCAAATTCAGACTAATCATGCCAATAATTTATTGTCACTCCCCAGACAAAGCCAGAAAGCTGCGAATCGAATCCAGTAACCCCCAAGGAACCGAAGCCACCCTCGAGTAACCCTCGAGTAAACACAAGACCAGAGTCAACAACAAATCGAAGTCGATGATACATGCGAGTGGGCAAAAACTAATGGATTGATTTATGTGTTATCACCTGGAGTGAAGAAATTTATTACGACCCGGGCAATAAATCACGGCGACACTTCTGTGTGGGCGATACACTCACTCGGGGAGGGGTGTAAGTTAGTAGGGGAAAGTTAGTTGAAATTGAAATTGAAAAGGGATAGAATTCGCCACACTCTATTTTTTGGGTGAGTTTGGCGACTGCGATTTGAGTAATTAATGGCCCCCAGCGGTATTTTTGCCACGATGCCCTACGATGCGACAATAAAAATATGTTGTTTTCCGATTTGTTTATCTTGGCTCTCCCCACTTTGTGTGGGTGTCTGGAAATTAATTGCTATCATTAACATTTAACATTTTTGGAGAGTGGGAAAATGCCGCACAGGATGTTAACGAAAAGTAATTTGAGATTTTATTGCTTCCGCGTTGAGAGCAGTTGAATGATTTTATTTCCCTGGTCCGGCTCCAGGATGCTGGGTTCCTTTTCTTTTTGGGGGTCCCGCGGCTAATGGAGATTAATTTTTGGGGCGTGATTTCGGGAGGCGGCAGATGCAGATAGGCCAGGGTGCAATGACTGGGCATGGGCAGCAATTAACACAGTGACGCCACATCTTTCGCCCTGCTCCGCTCCTCGGTTGTTGTAGGGAAATGTGTAAATTAGCCTAAAATTTCAACAGCAAATACAGCAACGCCCTCGACTAGGAATGGGAATGGAAATGGGTTTCCAGATTGGGCCGCGATCGATATCGATCCCGTTCACATGGAATTTTGAGTGCTGGATTTTAACACAATTATAAATCTCTCTCCGGCGTATTAACGTCTAATTGTGGCCGGGCTCTAAGCGGCCCGCACGGCACCTGTGTGTGCGTCGGCACTGATCAAAGATCAAAGATGCGAAGGTCCGAAGGACGATCGGCAGGACGAATCTCTCGCTCGCTGACTCGTTTACAATTCTCCACGCTCAGCGGATCGTAGGTGTGAAAGGCATTGACCAAAACTAAAGTGCTCTCGGAGTCCCGGAGTCCCGGAGTCCTTGGTCTATTAGCCACCAACCAAGCCGAGGATGAAGAAGGACTGGGGCTCGGGTCCTTGCGCTAACTACGTGTGCCTAATGCGAGTCCTTTGTGCCGAGCTGTGGATTATCACACGCTCCGTAATGAGTTTTTCCAGACCTGCTGGCAAACCTGTGCCAATTCCCTTTGTCCAGGACATTTGCTACGCATTCCCGAACAAAGGAGCTTCACACCTGAAGCCGCGATCCAGGACTCTTCCATCCGTAAGGTGCGTCAACAAAGGCGTAGAAGAAAAAGCAAATTAAACTAAATCGAATTAAGTGGACTCAACGCATTATTCTTGTGCATCAGAATTGATGGCCCGGGAATGGATTTGATGTTTTGAAAAATTGAATTTTAATTTGCCACCCAAGTCGCCGGGCCAGTGGCCAGTGGAGAACCCGCCTAAAAGGTTTCCACTCTCGGCCATTTTCGATAAGCGTGATATGCGACCAATCGGAGAAATTAATTTGGTCGGCGGTGCCCGGGAGTGCGTGTGGCGATCCTCCCTCCGCTCCTCGGACTCGATTCGAGTCGACTCCGAGGGCCTCAAGTGGGCGCTACATCGGCCAGCTACTATTTCAGATAACTAAATGACTTCGGGGCTTTCTAATTAGTCGATCGTCCAAACCAATTTAGCCCCTGGACATAGACCGCCCTTGAAGAACACAGAGAAATCAGACTGAGACTTACATAATTGGGCTTCATGGTGTATTTATCTTAATCAAAAGATAAATTCTACTGTCTATGTTAAAATAAAATAATTGGTAAGCCTAATTTAAGAATAAATAATTCATTATTCAATCAAAAAAATATAATTACATTATTACTTAGACTCATTTTAAATACATAAACATGAACTTAACACTTGTCAGAGTAAAAATGCTATACTGGACAAATAAAAATATTTTATTTGTAAGTCTGGCTATCTAAAAATATAATCAATTTTATTTAAATTAAGTATTTTACTATATATATATATATAGTATGCATATGCATATATCTATACAAATTTAAGAAAAAATAATTCATTATTCAATCAAAAAAATAAAATTACATTATTATTTAGCCTCATTAATATATATGAACTAGGACTTAACACTTGTCAGAGTAAAAATGCTATACTGGACAAATATAAATATTTTATTGCTCAGTATTGGTTAAATAAATATATAATCAATTAATTTCATGTAAAATGACAAATAAAAATAAAAATATGACAAATAAAAATATTTTATTTCTAAGTCTTGGTTATATAAAAATATAATTAATTAAAATTATATGAATTCAACATTTTATTAAACAATTAAAACTCATAAACAATCATAATCCTTTTTCAACAATGTTCAGTTTATATTTCTCGGAGGCATTAGTTATCTTTTACAAAAGTTATGATCCATATTTTATTTAAATTTATTTTCTGGCTATTTTTATAATATATACAAATTTCTTATTTGACTGCAAACAGAAAATAGGTTTCTAAAAATATTCTTTAAATAAAACTTCTAAAGGTGTAAACTTTCCACATATGTATGTATAAGTAAAACCTATTTTTAAAGTTGATTTAAGAACAATCACTATTATTATTTATACACTTCCTTAATGGGATTATTCCCGTAAAAAATCGGGATATATTTACAAGTTCTCCAAACCTCGGGCAGCTGCAACATCGAACATGTTGCAAGTAAGCAGCAACCTGGAGCCAACAGCAACTGACAGAGATATTCTCTCGCTCTATCTCTCTCCTCACAGCTCCCTCTATCTCTTTCTGGTGCAGGCGTGTCTTTTGTGCCACTTGCAACAGTGACGTCACTGAGGCAGGCAGCCAATCAGCGGCGGCGAAGCGGAGTCGGCGCAAACGTAGCACGGGATACACAGAGCGGAGAGCTCAACATTTAGCCAAATTAATTGCAGGATAATAACTTACGTCCTGACACGGCCGCCGCCCCTGGACCCTCGTTCCATACACGTAATTGGATTTCTTCCGTCCCCGTTTCGTTTTTTCGTGTGTGTTTCTCCCGGGGAGTTGGCCACAACCGCCTCCACATCATCTTCCATTTCCATCGGAACTCGCACATCCACTCCCGAACCCAGCACCCAGAACCCAGAACAGAGAACCCGGAGCCCAGAAACCCAATGCCAAAATTCAGGCGGCCATTATGCCGAATGAGAACGCTATCTCGATGCCATCTGCATTTCATTTCCCTCGTAATTGGACGTAATTCAATTTTAAAATAATTGTGGCTATAATTTCAGTGTAATTTCGTGCTGTGCTGGTACCTCTGCCATGTGCCAGTCGACTCGACTCATAAATAAGTTAATGAAGTCAGTTCACATGGGAGACGGTGACGGTGACGGCGACGACGAACGAATGTCATTGTGACATTTCGTCGCCGTTTCCTCATTTCAATATCAATACCACAGAGAGTGGAGCCTGCAGCTGGGGTATAATTTGGCCAGGGCAAAAATGACATGCAGAGAGCCCAGACATATAAAATTACCTAACTTATAATGTCATATTATTAACGATAATGGCGCATTTGGCTTTCAGCTTTTAGCTGATCGAGCAAATCCATCATGGCTTCGGACCGCGCAGTGCGGAGAGGCCCCATTCGAGGCCCATTGTCCAATTAATTAGCCCGACTCTCGGACAGTCACAAATTAATTAACAGGCCGCCGAACGAGTACATGGGCATTGTACTCCATTAGGCTTTATGACTCGGCACGGGGGAATCTGAACAATAATGCTTTTCGACTTTATATAGCTTACCACACCTGAAAAAAGCTTGAATATTTTTACAATTTTAGCGAAGGTCCTTAAAAGAATAGACTTTGTGGAGCTCTTTATATCTTTGTTATATTATTTCAGTTTCCTTTTTGCATTAGCAATTTAAATATATTTTTTAGCCATATTCTGGTTTTAAGTTTCATATCCTCACTAATAATTTTAAATATATTTTTTGCCATAATGCTTATAAGGCAACATGCTAAGGCACCATTATGTTTGCTTAAGCTCCTGAAGCTCCTAGTTTCTCCCAGTGCACGTCATTTGGAACGGCACAAAACAATCATTCTCTATTCATAATTGAAAAAGTAACGTTCCACTACCGTTTGACAGAGCCGTGTCCATATATGAGCATCCCATCCTCCACTAATTGCCGCCAGTTAATGGCGCAATTTGATTTTCAAATAGCGGCTGAACTGCGGCCAACATCATCAATGACAGCTTTTGTCAGCAGCTTTTCAATTGAGCGTGAAGTCGCTCCTCCGGACACCGGGAGGGACTGGGTTCGGGGTCTTGTGTTCTGGTTTGGGATCGAGTGAAATCTGTCTGAGAGAAGGAGATGCGGTCAAAGAGTTTAACACGAATGAAATTCCTCAATTAAGGCTAATTGTAAGGCGACCACAAAGTCCCCCCTGGACCATTAACATTTCATACCGATCTGGCCGGGTGAGTACGTGTCGATAATAATATTTCAAACTAATTGCTTCTACAATTTCAAAGTGCTGCCGATTCGATCGGACATCGATCGGTAGCCGCAGAAGTGACATGCAGCTGACAGCTGAGTTATGATGAAGGGCCCCCAGTTCCCCCAGTGCCAGTCCCCAATATCGGGCTACTTAAACCCAAATTTGGGGTTATGTGCCCCTCTGCAGCCGGCGGCCATGTTTGGCCAGGGAAGTGCGTATAAATTTGCTGCGAAGCTTTCACCGTCCCAACGAGATCCGATCCCCAACGAGGCCAGGTTCCTGCTCCAACGAGAGCAGGCCCAGCAGAAACCCAAGCTAAAAAGCTCTGTTCCGAACGCATCTCTCGGATCGGATCGCATCGCATCGGGGCCACCACATCCACATACATACATGCGTCCAAAGTGAGGCATAATTACCACCTTTAAGAAGATGATGGTGGTTTTTCGCGAGCTTTGATCTTGTGCCGCGGCCAAGGCAAGTCCGCGACCCGGTCTCCAGGGAAGCCCAAGTCGCGGCGACTCGGAGAGACCACAGTGAAGACGAGGCCCAGAGTCGCGACGCGCCGGTAGTTGCCAGAGCCCAATCCATCTATCGATTTTTAACGCGAGCCTGACGTTAATGGGGTCCCGGATCGGAACTCCGCGCTGAGAGCCTTTGCCTGCACTCAGGAAAATAGTCGTCACCATTGCGAATCTTTGAGTTCGTATAAATAATATTCATAAAGGGAAAATAATGTACAAATCTTAATATAACTGAAGGAATGGTGTGTACTTTCTAAGCTCTAGCTTGACTCTAAAAGAGTTTTAAAAATAATTTTCCTGCTGCATAGCTTGAGATTTCTCGCTGTGTGTCACTCGTGTAATGAGAATGCGATTGCCTTTTCCCGGCCACAGTGCCGGGCATGCGAATAGGATCCTCCAAGCCGCAGCGGGAGAGGAGGGGTGGTCTGCGTTCCAGCCCTTGCTTCTATGCAATTTTCGAGTCCACAGCAATTACGCGCATGCGTCATGCCATCCTCGCTCCTCCCCGACCCCATGCCATGCCACTTCCCCCTTAGTCCGCCTATAATTATGCCGTACTCTCATTTTCCAAGGCAAAAGGCTGCAATTAAACTTTCTCGCTATTTTGTCTGCTGATTGCATTGCCATAATACGCGTTGTTGTTGTTGGCCCTTATTAATGGTTTCTTTAAGAGTGAGGGCGGCAAGCGACTACTTATCTATTACTATTTATATGTATTATTAATTTTAATATGATCTTGAGATTGATTATAGTTAAATAGGATATATATACACATATAGAAATATTTATTATTAATTTTAATATGCTTTTCAGATTGATAAAAATTAATTAAGATTTAATGTGAGGTTAAAAAGATTGAACTATGCCACGACCAAGGAATATCCGGCCTCTAGATCATTGCGTACTTTTAAAGCCTTCGACATATTGTGTTAGTGACTATTTAAAGAGGTATACTAAGCTGTAGATGACTACTTTCTATAAGATATTCATTAAAATCAATAAATAAACTATTTTATTTTTAATTTCAGGTATCAGTAAAGTCTTATTAATCTGTCCAATCCGCTGGCAAAGTCGTAGTTCATTTTTAGTCACGGCACGTTCATAAATCACTTGACTTTCTAATTTCCCAAAGTCAGCGGAGGGAAAAAGTGTCCGTACATGGTAATAAATGTTGAAAATTTCAAGTTCATTAAGTTGTGCTAATAAAAATAAAGTCACTTGACTGCATTAAATCGCATTGGACACGCGCACTTGTACGCCGAGACCAGATTCCGGATTCCACACCACCATCACCACCACCACCCATATAAAGACACAACCCTCCGACCTCTCCGGAGGACGTAAAAACTTACAACTGCTAAAGTTTCGCTACGCATGCCCACCACCACACCAGGATAATGAATGCAGGTGCAAATGGGAAGCGGAAATACGTCACGCTTTTTATACCAGAACGGGGCACCACCGGGCACCGAGGACATGTCACATCGTCATGGCCCTGATGACTGCGAGGAATTTTCAATTTCAAGAGGATGATACCGGGTCTGACGGGAGGCAGTGGGGGCAGTGGATGTTTTTCTCGTCAAGTGCGAGTTACCAGTTAGGCAATCATGTGCCTGTCATTTGAGGTGAGGCGTCATAATGTGCCAGCCGAGAGTCCTGCGCCGTTTTATGATGCCGCCGCCGCCCTCAGAGGGGGAGTGTCGCTTAATGGACATTTCCAAGTGAATGGACACATTCATTTCAATTTGTCAATCTCGCCTCGGCCCCCCTTTTCGCTCGCTCCCTGGGCGGCCATGGCCATGGCCGTGGGTGTGGCCCCGCTTTTAATTCCACTAAATGGCCAGCCATTGTCATATAAAATATGCATGACAGACTTTCTCGGTTTCATTATAAAAAGCTGGAATAATAACAACGCGCAGGGCGCTCTCTTCCACCTCCTGACTCATTCCGCTTCATTCACTGGCTGATTGATGTTGGCATCGATATCGTTGGGGATCGATTCAATCGCTGCTGTAGGTCGCTCTGGGGCATTCAGCTGATGTCGATCGCGCTGCGCCATAATTTAAGCGATTTATCTATGAAATAAAATCACCGTTCTCTTACTTTCTTGCCATCGCGATCTTACACAGCCAGAAATGGTTCTAAAAGCAAACAGGAATCTTTCGTGAAATTAAAGAAATAGACTGCTTTAATATATAATAAATAAACATAATACAATTTAATATATAACGATCATAATTATTTTACTAAAATTTATTCCTATCCTATCACATGTATTACCATCCTTACTTCTCCTTAAGCTTTTGGGAATTATACAAAATATATTTTATAAATATTTCACATTCCCTTTTTGCTTTATGTATTATTAATATAATATTTTACAGATATTTATCAAGGCATGGTTTAGTTTTCCTGCAGTGTAATCTCCTATTACCCCCCAAGAAATAGTATTGGGGCTGTGATGAACCAGCAAACTTTATTTTCAGCTCCAGTTGCAATTAGAAACAGAGACGAGATTTGTCTGTAATTGCCGCCACACCTTCCCAAGCCATCCCCCTCTCAGCCCGCTCCTTCTTTTGGGCATAATGTCTCAATATTTCTCAATTATGCGCAACGCATATAATTTGTTGTTATTCGCGCCACACAATCAACGTGCCCCACCACCGGTCGCGGCCAACAAAGCGGCAGAATCAGCACCATCAGCAGCAGATGGCCCAAAGTCCAGAGTGCCGGCTCCAAAGAGCCGGAGCCACAGTCTCAGCCAGAGTCAGAGCCAGAGCCATAGCCAGAGCCAGAGTCAGAGCCAGTGCTGGGGCCAGTGCCAGTACCAGCGCCGTGGCAATCGTACAAATAACTCCATCGTTGACTCCAATCAACTTTCGGGCTGCACACGGCGTCGGCTGCGATCCGCCAGACTGGGAGGTCTCTTCTCTGCCTCGGAGCCACTCGGTCTCCATCCTGGTCGGAGATCGTGCGCCGAATGCAGCGCTTCACATTATTAGATGCGGATTACCACTTTGGTGCAAAGATCAAATCACTTTGTGGCCCCACACAGCTTGGTAGGCCGTTTGGTGGCTAAGAGTGTTGCCCAGTTAGCTTTTTTTTTGGGCTTCATATATTTCTGATTTCAAATATATTGAGAGATTTGATGGCTGTCCTAATTTGTACAAAGACTTTTTACGATTTAAAGTCTTTGCCATAAAGATAAAGTCACAGATCGTGGCTTTCTGAATTTTCTTTTATGAAACAGATGCCAAAACATTAGCTAAAATTTTTGGTTAATGATGACGAGTAGTTATGGCATTCTGCAACCATATATAATAATATTAATATTATTTATAAAGCCGATGATCCACTTGGATCATTAAACCGAATTTAAACCCATTTTCATTTTGGTTTATTTATGGCTTAAGAGCGAGCAAAGCCCGAAAATCAGAAATAGCCACCTCTGGTGGACCGACCACAAGGTGGCTGCAGATTGGCGGTTCCAGCGGGGCATCGGTTGGAGCTGGGGCAGAGCCGACCTGGTGGCGTCAGCTTGAGGTGGCTCCAATCACGTTTCGCTGTTGGTTGTTGCTTTTTTTTGGCGCACTGCTTGCCTTTTACGATTTGTTTGATTTGGCCAAATGAATTGCGCCGTTTCAATTTTGAATTACGATATGAGGGAAGTGGATCTGCGGCCACATGCTGCTCGCACCACTGCGATTGAAATGTCATTTGTCAAAATAAATTTAACGGCCTTTCAAGCCGCCGCCGCAACGCCCTGCGCAGCGAGAGGGAAACCGCACCCAGGATCCGATCGGGTCCAATCGCTTTAGCCGCAGTCCCACAATGGCGTGCGTGTTCAACACGTGTGCTAATCTCATCAAAACAACCGACCAGGTACCGGGTACCAGGCACCAGGTACAAAGGCCAGTCCAAGACCGAGCCACTAAATGCAACAAATCAACCTTCAATCAAGACAACCGCTCACCGATGCCGGGGCGTCGTCGTGGGCCAGGCCATCCTGGTGCGGCATCATCAAACTGGCATAAATCTTTAATGGAATTCATTCATTATGGGGCCCTCGCCGTTCTCGCCGTTCCTATATCCTTGCGGGCATTGTAAATTCGCCTTTGTATTTGAGGTTCCTGAAGGTTGCAATTATGTGAGTGTTGCCGCAGAGCGAAAAGGCGATCCTTTTCGGGCCTTTGTTGCGATTGTCAGTGATAAAGCGAAGGCGCTAAAGGATAACACCTTCTTAACACCTACCAGACGTATTGTGTGTCTCGGGCGAAGGTACACAAAAAAAAAATACAATCAAAAGTCATTGATGAATGGAATTGAAGTGAGCACAAGGGATTGAATTATTTTAGAACATGTTTGTTTTAAAGGAATGTTGAGGAAGACTTATGGAAACAGTTTCATAAGAAAACCCTTTGAAATAACTTTATGACTACTATGCTTCTTGAACCATTGAAAGCTTAGAATCGTGAAGTAATCTCATCGTATTTAAGTTAAAAATATTTATAGGCTTATAGGTAATTCTAAATATATTAAATTATAAGTATAAACAAGTTATCCTTAAACATTTTTATATATTTTATGTGCCACTATTATACAAGCTGAAAGCTTAGAATCTTAAAGTCATTTCTTCATATTTAATATAAAAATATATATAGGCTACATAGGTAATTCTGAATATATTATATTATAAGTATAAACTAGTTATCATTGAACATTTATATATATTTCATGTGGCACTATTAGGCAAACTGAAAGTTTAGAATCTTACAGTCAGCTCTTCATATTAAATGTAAAAATATTTATAGGCTATATAGGTAATTATAAATATATTAAATTATAAGTATAAACAAGTTTGCATTGAACATTTATATATATATTATTTGCCTCTATTATGCAAGCTGAAAGATTAGAATCTTAAAGTCATCTCTTCATATTTAATATACAAATATTTATAGGCTATATAGGTAATTCTAAATATATTAAATTATAAGTATAAACAAGTTATCCTTAAACATTTTTATATATTTTATGTGCCACTATTATGCAAGTTGAAACAGTTATAGCCGGTTACCTTAAGTGTCTAAGAATCTTTTAACATTAAATATTGTTATTTAGAAAAGTGCACGAGTATATCTAACCTTAGAAATAGTAATGTTAATGTTGTACACTTCCAAAATAACAATATTTTGATGTTAAAAATCCCTATAAAATATCTATGCTGGGCAAAGGTTCTTCCCTTTCCCAAGAACCTCCATAATGTGCCGACCTCCCAACCCTTTCCCATGAGCATTACTCACTACTATCATCAACTTCCTACCGATCCCACAGCCCGCCTGCCTGCCACACAGTATGCTGGGAACACCCCCAAATCGTAATTAAGCCGTTGCCTTCAATCGCCGATCTCGAAGCGCATCCCGTAGGCAATGCAGCCTGGCAGCCTGGCAGCCCTTTGGCCCCCGCCTCTAATCCTGGCTGGCTGTTGTGATTTCGAGGCGTGAAATAAATTGATAATTTCGGCTTTATTGGATTCCCCGTCTGGGCATACCGCAGCATGCCTCACATACCTCCGAATACACACAGATATGTGTGTGCTGCCGCTTCGATGCGCTGCTGTAGGTCTCCACTTCTCCTCCATCCCGGCTCTTAACTCTTAGCTCCGTGCCAGCCGATCCCATCCCATGCCAGCCCCTGCCATCCTTCATCTGCTTGTGGGCAATTAATCTGGGCGAGCGTGCGCGGCTGGCAAGGATTAAATCGATTTTATGTAGCCGCAACTCGGCCATGATTTTGGTTTGTTCTCGAAACCATGAATTCGTGTGCTGGAATCCGTTGTTTTTGGGGGAAACATATTTTGGCTTATGAAAATTACCAATGCTGGGAGCACTGGAGCTCCACAAACGGTAGCCACCGGCCACAAGCCATCAGCGACCAAGACCGGGCCAAGAACCAAGAAGCCGAGGAAACCAATCAAAGCCCACAGCAGCCGCCACAGTTTAGCGCTTTTTGTTGTCCGCTCCGCGTTTATGGGGCTCCCAAATTCAGTTTATTGATGGGCACAACGACTAAGCGGATCTACATGCGCATAAATTGCCTCAACTCTGTCGGAGACTCTTAAAAATCAATAAATTTCCACACAAATTTTTGTCGGAGAGTGTGTGGGCCCGAAAAGCGCACGTTAAAATGCCATAAACAACTTTGTCATAATTTTGGTAATTAAAATTGGCCATGCCTGGAGTTGGGCATGGCTGCGTGAGTCACTTGAAAGTAGTATTTTGAAATATATACAAAATAATATGGGTAATACGCACACATTACAGCATAAGCCTAATAAATCCCCAAAAATTTGTGAATAAAAATGTGTTCATAAAGGTACTACAAGTACCTAAGACTCCTCCAATTTTTTGATAAAACCCCATCACGCTCACATCTCTAAGCAAAACGATGGATTCTCTCTGTCTGATTTATCTCACCGCCTTGAGGTGTGACTGTGACTTTGTTGTGCGGTTTATGGGGTCTCCGCCAGGCTACTTCCAGTGGGCAGTTGGCCAGTTGGGCTGGCTGGTTATTTAAGGGCACTTTATAGGCCTTAATGACGGCTTATACAGTTAATTGAATTACTTACCAAAGTGCACCTTTATGGTCGATCGATGAGTAACAAAAACCCCCTAGGAGACAAGCTTTCGATTTGTCATACATAACATATATGTATTTATGGCCGGCGGCAGATATTTTAACAGAAGAATAAGCAGCCATTGATTAGCATCTGTGACGAACGCCTTGGACCGGCTGAGTCTACCCGCGTCGTCTTGGATTAGCACATCCTTCAACTGGTACCAGTGGATCTAAACATAGATAATTGCCGAGCATCAGTCCCTCTAATTGACGCCAATCAAAGACACCACGACGCTGGTGGCGGGTCTACACGCGAAATAAAACAATAATCATTTAACAAGAACTTGGGGTTGCATTTTGGGGAGCCAAAGGAAGCTGCTATACTATACCTACTTATAGACTTAAACCTTTCTATTCCAGCCAGTTGAGTAAGAGTATGAGCTCAGAGCTGGGCATTAGACTGCCCAACAAATTCATCGTTCTATCATATATATCTAACATCCTTTGATACCTATTTGCGGTACTGTCAAATATCTAACTTTAATATTTACTATATTCAATATAAGAGTTGGGAATAGTGTGCCTAATGGTAAGTGATTTTTGGTTACCAATAGATCTTAATTAAATTAATTTAATGTCCTTTCTTTTTCGCCGTGTAGCTATAGCATCCTATCCCTAGCAGTTGTTGGATCGACTGGCCCAAAAATGTGTCGGGGACGGAACCACAAGTCGGGAGATTAACTCATTCCGAGCGGTTGGCAGCGCACAACAGTTGGCCGGGACGGATTCGTGGCCAAATAGAAAGCGGCTGGGGCTGCATTAGGAGCATAAACAATTTAAAAACCATTTGGCAAAACAATTTTCTAATGACGCTCATATGCTCGCCCTGGTCGTGTGCATTTTCGTTGCGGTTTGCGAGCGGCAATTTCCTCGAGCCACGGGCAATTAAACCAATGAAATCCTTTATCAAAACAATGGCTTGCCAACAAAGGGTTTCCTTGGTTCCCCCACACAGCCTACGGCCGACAGCCAAAAAGTAGAAAAGATGGAAGAATGAAAGGAAGATGGAAAGGGCGCACTAATAGATACAATGCCTAATAGATACATTTTACAATGCCAGCGGAGCGTGCTCAATGGCCATCAAACACTGGCACTCAAACAAACAATAAAAAATTTATTAAAGAAAGGCAGGGAAAATTACGAAACGCACAAATTAAAAACACTGCCGCACATTGCCGCACACAATGAAGCAAAGAAAGTGGCATGTCATATGGCCAATGGAACACCCAGAAGTAAGTCCCGGCCCCAGAAAAAGAGGCTAGCTGATGGAGAAGCGAACCCGGTCGCGGGGGAAATGTATCAATTTGGATTCGGGCTTGATTGGTGCGCTTAGGGCCCGCAACGGAATCATTTAGGAAATTGATATGGCTTTGGTTAAATATAGCCGTTCTGGGGCTCCGCCACCACCATCACCACCACCACCACCACCACCACACGCCAGCAGCGATTATAAACAAATTTCCGCTTTTGACGCGCGCTCTCACCCCCTCTCGGCCGGCAAATTGGTGGGGTGATGACCTGAGAAAGTCCACTATTGGACTGTTCAAAAACGAATTTGAGCAATTAACGCCAGTTCAGCAGCGAAGAAGTGAAATATGGATTTATATGGAGAAACATTCGTTCGCAGCGCGTGTACAATTTATTAATTATACGCCACGTTGGGCCGAGCTCACGGCAACGCCCTACAAATAAAGGGCGACCACACAGAAACAGTTCGGGGCTTCGGGCCTCTCCTAGCCTCATTTGGCATCCATTTTGTTTGGCTTAAATGCTTACTTGCTGTTTTCAAAGCCACCCACAAGGCACTTCATCGAATTGTACAGCCTAAAGTCATAAATAATATGTTACAGATTAAAGTCAACAGCGATCAAGTTCACCCCAGAATTATGCTCCTTAGGGCCAAGACCCAAGACCCAAGACCCTTCATTAAAAGCATTATTTCAGGCTTTATTAAGGGCCAACGTCGAGCCCATTGTGCTACCTATGCTTAGACAAACGAAAGCGATTTGCCTGTAATTAGATTTTAATACTGGCAACTCGCAGGGCAAGGCAACGGCAAGGCAAGTAAATGATCTTTACATAATGAGTTGCCTATGCGATTACATCATCATTAGAGGCCAAGGGAACTTTGCATACCAGTAATTACGCGAATCGTTTAGGGACTCAATAGCTCAATACCCCATGTGTGTTGTGTGTGTAACGTGAATCGGGCCCATTCCATTCCAATTCCCCGGTATCGCAAACAATGCCACGTGCCGCGCCCAGCGGAAATTCAAAACTCAGCATGTGGCGGCCCGCAAATTGCAAATTAAAACAAATAAGTTGGCATCGGGAAAAATTGAACCAATTTAATGATTCGATCGGATTGGGTTCGATCGATAAATATGGCGAATGTCAGGCACAGACATATGTGTGTGTTGTTCCGCTTAAAGCCTCTTTAAGCCATTTTCAAGCCGACGATGGCTGATTTAACCACCACCAGTCCGGGCTCAGGCCCAAGCTCTGCCACAAAGGGGTGGCTCGGCCTTCGCTGCGGCCCGAGGGTCGTTGGATTTTCCATTAGTGTCCAGTCAGGCGATTGATGCGATGATGGGTCAGAGGAGCGGGAACCGCTCCTGACGCCATTATGTTCGGCCAGGACCTGACTTGCATATAAATAACCAGGGAAAGCAAACGAAAATATTTTCGGATCTCGCATCTGGTAAACAACCACAAAGACAGATAAAGTTAAACTCATTTTACGGTGTGCGAAATTGTAAATATTTACGTTCACGCCGCTAACGTGTCCAGTAACCGAAATAGACACAGTGGTACTTTAAAATGGGTTGATATTGACCAAGAAAGTAACTATTCTTCTCATTCTTACCACTCATTCAGTGAGTGAAAGGTAATTGGCAGATAAGGCTAAGTTTTTCAACCTTTTCTTTCATACATTCTAATTTTGTTAAAAAACTAATTTATAATATGTAATGCTTTTAAGTTGCCTTTAAGTTGAAACCCTTTAACGATTTACTTTTTCTTTTAAGAAGTCTCCGAAACATTAAAGAGTTTGCTTAATTTGAAATATTTCAACAAATATTTTTGTATTTAGAGCTAAATAGGTAGGTAGATGAGCTTAATGCTGACTAGTCTTAATCATCAGAAATCTAAATGCGTCTATAGTGCCAAAAAAAGACAAGATCTTGTCCCAAGACAGCAGGCTTATTCTAGCCATAAAACTGACTCAGTACTAATTTTGCTGTCGATTAACCGCAATATTTGTTGATGTTAAATAGAGTATATATAGTACATATATAATTATTCTCATTTGTTTTCCTTGACTTGTAAAGTATATATGTTACTTTTTTCCCACAAATTTACCACATTGCCCCACTGTGTTCGGTTCGGCGCCATGTTTGTTCTGTTGTTGCCACTCTTATTATTGTCATAGTCATTGTTGGTGTTGCCGCTGTGCGCTGTTGTTATCCTTACGCATCACAACACTTAATGCGGATAAATGGTCTGACAATTACGTTTATGTCAACAATAAAAATTAAATTAAATCGCTTTACAGAATGCCCCTCCCTGCCTGCCCCCATTGCCACCCCGACAGATGTTGGAAATAGATTGAGGTGACGGTGCCAGCGAAATACAAACCAATCAGAACCATCGGGCAAGGATGTGGGGTTAAGGGATAAGAGGGAGGGGCACAGTACACAGAGAAAATAACTGTTGACTTAAGCGGCTATTATTGTTGAACAAAATGTATTTTATGTAATTGTAAACCATTGAAAAATATTAACAAGTTTGACTGTATTCTCTAAGGAATCTATCTATCTATAGATAGACTAAGGAATCTATCTATCTATAGATAGACTCCTTATAGAGATGGGGCTAATTTCGGTTTTGTAATTTAAGTTAGGTTGGTTAATTCTAAAGACTGAAGTAAATATTTCCTTAAAAAGAGTATTTACTTCACTCTTTAGAATTAACTTACCAATATTTTATTTGGCCTAATAGAGAAGGCATTCCGAGGTATACGAAGTTTTCAGTAGCTTAAATACATACTTTAACATCAAACAAGCGGGGTAACAGGCAGAACTACTGCTCTATCTGCAAAACTCCATATTGTTCAGACTTGAAGCAGTTATTTTTCCAGTGTATCATGGTTGGGATGTTTCGGGTGCGTCGGAATATTATGAAAAATCAGCGAACGCGTGAAAAGTGTCATGCCGCCATGCAAACTGTCAACCGGCATGTCAGGCAAGTGTCAACGTTTGGCGGCCCATTCGGGCGAAGGCGACACTTCAAAGTGCCACCGCCTCCGCCCCTGACACGCCTCCCCTGCGGCAGCCGCCCCCTCCATCTAGGATCGGTCTTCTTGCGGCGGGATGGTCGCACAACATGCGTGACAATTTAATGAGCACTCTCTGGTACCCTCGGCAAGGCAATGTTTTAATCAAAATTACGCATAATGGATTTTGATTTTATTAAATGCGACTTAAATGAGTTGGGACCCCAGCCACGGGGGAGACTGCGGCGCGGGGGGATGGGATTATGGGGCTGCAGACTAATTAAGCAGACGGCAGGGCAGCCATGCCACATCAGCAGCAGCGCCGCCCGTGTTTACGGGGGAGTGCGAGTGTATCCGTAGCGGCATCTGTAGGATGCAGTGCATCTGCGGGGTCGGGCCTTCGGGGGCTCTGCCGATTTGCTTGAGATCCATTCGGCGCTAATTGCGTTTATATCCTTCAGTTAATGGCACTTAATTAACAACTGTGTCGCGGCACTGAGGCGTGGGTCAAAACGCTTTTTCGGATATAAACACAAGGGAAAGCTATGCATACTAGATGATTTGCGAGAGAAAGAAGATTGTTTGCTAGAAAATTAATCAATTTAATGATAATTAATAAGTATTTATATATATAGGTGCAAGCAAAAGTTCTGGCCTTATTATATGTAAAACAATGCCTTTGATTATTGCCAAGAAATGATATATAAATATAATTACATTTATTAAATATATATTAGATTCAATTAGCACATTTTTATTCAAAATTCCTTACAAGTAATTAGTGGTTTAATTAGTAAATACAAACACTTACAACATTTTTTTTATTGTGATAAGACAGAGGAGTAAGTAAAATAGAAATGTAACAGTGTAAATTCGATATAAAAACTAAGGAAGAAACTCTTTTATTCCCTTAACTATTAAAATAAAATAGTAATCAATAATCGTAAGTGAATAAAATTAAAAAAATGATTAAGATTAATAGTGTCTTGAATCTTATAAAACAGATGTAACATATTAGAAGGCTTAAACTTTTACATAAAATTGATTGACGAAACCAGTCTCTAGAACACTTTACACGTCGTGTGTATGGATGGGATTCAAACCAATTAACAGGTTAAGTTAACTGGAATCTTCTAGTTTACGCCCAGTTTCTGGCAGTGTAACTTGGTATCTCCGCCCCTTCCACGGGCTCCTCTCCATCGTCATCTGAGTGGGCCTTTTCCCCGTATTTGGTCAACGCTAACCAAAGTGAAATTTATGCCAGTTAAATGCGGCAAACAAAAGCAGCTCTAAACTGACAGTCCAATTAGCAGAGTGAGGCGCGGAGCCGACTCAAATTCGGCACCGTACATATGTGCATATCTCATATATGGATATATCCACTTCCATATCTGGGCCGGATGTCATGAATTGCCCCCAAACCAGCCGAGGAGAGAATATTTTTATTCATGAATATTAAGTGCCGCGGACGGGAGATATGAGATCGGATCCCGGCCAGGGCGATTCCCAGGCCCCCAGCCAAGCAGAAAGCCTGTGGAAGTCACGCCCCCGTCTGCGGAAAGAGTCTGCTCATTGCACGCACCAGTGCCGAATTCTTAGGAATTATACGAGACGTTGGGTTTTATTAAGCGCTCATCAATTATTTTGAATAAAACTGAAATAAATAACGCGGGCCAAGCAGTCAGCCAACAGTCGAGGGTACAGTTGGCGCCAATAGTCAGTCATTGGGTTATGATTTCTAGTTACCTCAAATATTGTTTGATGAATATTAATGCTAATTGGCCGGCGTTGACTGTCGTCTGTGTCTGTTGCCAGGGCCCAGGCCTGAGCTCAAGTATGACTATTGTTTCGGCTAATTGTTTAGCTTGATTATGGCCGGGCTGCTAATGAAACTCATATGAGAGCATAAAAACAAGTGACTCGGAGTTTGGGGGGCCCTCTAATTGAGGAATGCTGTATCAGGCCCCGGTCTGGGCCTGGGGCCTGAGTCTGGGCCTGGGCCTGATTGGGGCGTGATTTGCGCAACGCTAAAATGGGTTCAAGTGGGTTTTAACTAATTTTGATTAGCGGCTTTTTGTGGACGCGGATCGGCGACGTGTTATTTCTGAAATAAAATGTGCGAATTGAAGTCATATACGAACGGTATGGCGATGCCTCTGGTCGACTATTAATACTAATGCAAACACAATCTGTATATCCGCTGCGATATCGAAATTACCATAAACAAAATGTGCTAATTGGTGAAACTTAAAACAAATTAATTTACGTAGTCGCCACAAAAATAGTCGGCGACTAATTAGCCAGCCAGCCATTAGGCTAACACCAAAAGCAAATCAATGCCCAAGTCCAGTCCACACAAAGTCGATCTAATTGATTTATTTTCGTGTTTGTCTGTCCCGACAAAATGGTCGTTTCCCCCCAAATCGGGCAGCTGACTCAACTTTCAGTCCCCCGTTGGGCATTAGCTTCTCGATCACGAGCATTACGATATGTCTTAGGACTATGATCCCAAGAAGTCGAAAGCTGCTGCCCAGCAGCACATGACAAGCCCACTTGATAATTGCGACAGGGGCAGCCCATATACGTAGGCCAACACACATGATCAAATTAGCACTTTGATTTAGTTTCGCTTTACGTTAACATGGCAGCAGAACCCTTAAGACAATCAAGGCTAGAATGGAACCCTTGGTTAGGCTAGTACTGCACTTGGGAAAACAGGTGGGAATCAGGCACAAAAGGCAGCAATTTACTTATTCCGGTAACAAAGGAAGTGATCTTCTAGTTATTGAATATAGACATTAAACCATTATTGATTGGCTTACCATAATAGAGTTAAACAATTTCTAGAGTATTTAAATTAACTTGTCAAAGCCCAGAGTATTTCTGTTTCTAATTTAAATATACTATTCCCTCGCCTGCCGTTGCATTTCTCTGATTCTACAAAACATGGCGACAGGGGGCAATAAACAAATTTCCAGCTAAGCCTTTCGGGCCGCGCTTTCAAGCCAAGGCAATGGCCGCCTGCACAGGCTGGCTGACCAATCAAAGCGTCCAATTTCCAGTTTACCTTCTTGCCACACTTGCAGCGCCTGCTGGCCAACTTGCTGGATCTCTTCGAGTGCAGCAGATTTTCGGCCTGGAAGCGAGCCGAGTCTGGGCAGGACTTGACTGATGGCTGTTGTGTTCGTGTCTGGGGCCAGTATGTGCGGTGGGTAAGCATTTGCATGGGACCGAGTGTAGAACGTAGAACTTCGAACGTCGTGGCCTGAGACATTATGTCATTATTATATCGTTGCAACGTGTAATTGGAGGAAAACTTTTGCCGCCAAATGACAAATTCATGCGCCAAAACGGACGAAAACATCAAAAAGACGCCGTCGAGCTTATGAATTACAAATAACCAGGCGACCAGGCAATGAAATGGCCTCAGGTGGGCGTGGCACCGAATCTGCATACCCGTCTCCACAGCTCGAGTCCAGGGCGAGGGAAGCTCCACTTGGCGTGGAGTGCACTGGCAGAAAGTAGTGTTAAATACATGAATGAGATATTAATTTAGTTGTCCCTCTTGGAAAATATTTAAAGATCTTTATTATTTATGCTTTAGAGAACTGGACACTTTAATGGCAAATATATTTTAAGTTTTTCATACAGGACTCTGGGTTAGCTGGACAAGTTTCGAGTTAACCTTGTTGCACCAGCATTTTTATAAGCAATAATAAATAACTGGTTGAGAGGGAAAGGAAAGTATGTTTATTTATTCAGTTCATTATGGCCTAATCAAATAAGCTGGTCAAAACATAAACAATCTAGATTAGTTAATGAAACCCGTTTAAAATGGCACCCCCTAAAAATTCCGCTGGATCTATTTATTCATCGAGATATTTCCGATTCTATACATTTAAGATGCACTGATGTTTTTCTCGCAGTGACTGCCATCCGTCATGGTGGCTCGTCTCGTTCAAGTTGCGGCTGCACAAAGTGCAAGCCAAGGAAATACATTTAGCCAACTAATGCGCCAATTTAAATGCAGCAAACAGACAAAATATTGAAGCTAAATGGCAGTTGAGGCTGAATTGGGAATGGAAATGGAAATGGAATTGGCATCGGCATCGGGATCGGCGAAGGGGGATGGCCATGCCAATGGAAATGGAAATGGAAATGGAGCTGGCTTTTTACTCAGCCTGTGTAATTTGGAAAATGAGATACTTTTGTGACTTGCCGGGGTCTATAATTAATTCGAATACAACTGCACCGACACCACCACCACCAGCACCGCTACCAGCCACGTTTGCTGGCACAATATCAAATATGGCGGCGGCAACGTCAACGCTGTCATTATATTTATCTTTCATTATTGTTACCACTATGTTGCCATTGTTGTTGCGGGTGTTGTTTTGGCCATTTCTGTGGCTGGCCTGACCCGGCCTGGCCCGTCGTTGCTTTAGCGCTCTTGAATTAATTGCATTTCACATGCCTCTTGCACATTCGTTCTGTTTGGTATTTTGCATGAAAATTAATTGCCACTATTATATATGTGATTTTCAGAATGGCATTGGGCTGCGACTTTGCATTTTGCAATTAAACGCTGCAATGCTGCAGCAAATAAATAAATCTGAAATTAAGAGATGATCACTGGCTCGATGGCAATCGTTAGAAATTGGCCTGTGGGTCCCTGAACAAGTAAATTACTGTCTTAATGACTCTATTATTAGAGGGTAAATTAGTCAGATGGTTCGTTTGATATGATAGACATACATATATGAAATGTGAACTATATAAAATCTCTTAACAGCAAATGAAACACTTGCTTCATATAAATCATACGTAATACTTGATTGATTATATATAGTGGCTGTATGCATGCCGACATATATATGATGGGAATAGCTGAGATTTCTTGAAAATTAAATTATATTAAACTGATACCTATTAAGCTCTTTATTTTCAGTGTACGTTATTGTAGTAACCCTCTAATGCTCACCATTTTGCTATTAGGTTTTAAATACATAGAGAACCCATATCAGCCTAGTTTCAGGCCAAACTTTTCCCATTCGCTGCTAAGTACGTGTGACACAATCGGGCCATAACGCTGATGAGCTTGATGGCCAAAACAAACTCATCGATCTGGCTCGTCTTCGCTGCACGCATCGGTGGGCCAAGAGCAGCAACAACGTTAACAACGAGTGCAGCTCCTCAGGCGTGTCTCTCTTAACCCGTAATTACGTGTATAGTACGGCGGCATCGTGAGCAAAGCGGAGCATTGAAGTGTCACGCAAGTGGCTTTACGAGCTGCTTAGAGCACCGGCATTAATAAGCAGCTATACACACAAATTCAACGACAACAACGATGGGCCAACAACAAAAAGAAAGAGCCAAGTCACAATTACGTGCTGGCCATTTGAGGGGCCTGCAGTTTAATGACCAACGAACGCCTTCTCATTAAACGCTAAATTGCACGGGCGCATGACACGAATTTTCGGGAGAACACGCTGACAAAACAGCAAAAAACGCCTAAATTTACTAAGTATTGTAACTACGACAACATTGTAAGCGCGCTGCATGCAACACTCAACCTCAACTATGGCATTTAAGCCCAGAATGTTAACGAACAAACAATGCCGATGCTGGGCCCTGGACGGGGGCGAAGGGAAAGGAAGGGAAGGGAAGGGAAAGGAAAGGCAAGGGGTTTTGGTCAGAGTTTCGTTAGCTTGTTTAAAATAGCTCATAGCATGCAAGAAAGTGCACTGCGAACGATCTCTCACTGGTAAATTCTAACATTCATTTCTAAATATAATTACAAACATTAAAAATATATGTAAGATCGAAAAATATATCAAATATCCCTTTTGGTTTGTCTGGGGAACTTCAATTCATATTTTGAGGTAGCTGGTTCTTTATTTAAGATTATATAATCGAAATAATTACATCATTTTCCCATTGAAACTAGGAAACAGAAATCGTTTCAAAACCTATATTTCAAATTCAGTTAATAATTTTAGGGAACTATTTAAAATAAATTTGAATATCAAAATTTACAGGATAGGGAAAAGAAATGCAATAAGAACTAAACAATCAGAACATTTGGATATATGTATGTATAATTAAATATGACTATTACAGAAGTTCATTGTAAAAATAAAATATGCAGTAAATTAATGCATCTAAATTCTGTTTAAAAGAATTGGTGGATTAGTATATAACCTTAGCGTGGAATTTTTTCATTGTGCACCTTATTTACATATATGTCCCAAGGATTATAACGCAGTATAGCCCGCAGCCAATTTCGTAGACTAAAGGGCCGCCCGACAGAGCGAGGTGGCGGACGGGACCAGACGGGACCGGACGGAGACGGGAGCTCCGACGCATGCAAAAATCAGGCTAATAGACGCTTGACGTTTTGACGTTTACTGCACCGCCCGTCAGCTCTATCATTAGGCACCGGGAACGGAGAACGGAGAACGGAGGACGGGGCCGGGTGTGGGGTTTCTAGGGGGCCTACTAAGGGTGAGCTGTGGGGGCTAACATGCAATATGGTGATTTCTGATTTGCATGTCGGCTCCAACTGACTTGGCGCTGTTGCAACAAACGAAGCAGTCAACTCCGAGCAACGATGTTGCGAGCCAGCTAATTGCCACATTGCAGCAACGGCAAAGGGAACACCACCAGCACCATCAAATTGTAACTCGTAGTTAGCCGAAGTAATATGCTAAATTAATTGGACGATATGAAGTGCGTGATATTGACTGCTAATTAAGCTAAGTTATAGACAAGTTAGTAGCTCTTAAGCACGCGCACGATTTATTCTAGCAATTTAAAATGCTCCTACATTTTAATATCCCTCTAGTGCTAGGGCCCTATTGTATGTGGTTTTATAATAATGTGTCTAAGATTAATTTAAATGTATAAATATAGAGATTTTACTAACTTAATTATAATTCATGAGATTTTTTTAATATAATTTTAGACATAAATGACTTCTCTTTAAATATATTTGAAACAAACAAAAATGAAGTACAATTTTTTTCCATTATGGATAGAATAGCCCTAAAAGAGACAAACAATACTTTTTCCTATTATTTTAAACGTTGTGAAACTATTTTAGCAATATTTTAGTACTAAAAAAGTCAAAATACCATTAAGTGTTGACAAAACCCCTTGTCTATTCCTGTTAAATAATAAAATAAATAAATAAATAATACATAATCAGATAAGTTAGAAACCTCAATAACGTTTGAATCGCATTCAGGAAAGTGTGTCAAAGTTATCATTTCCATCTTTGTGAGTTACAGAGTTCCATATAAAATTCTTGAAATTTTATAGTATTAACCTATCTCAAATTCTTGGTATTTAATAGTTATAACCAGTTGAATTTTTTTAATTTTACGGGACTTCATTTTGTTGCCAAATGCACTTGTGTCTCGTGCGGATTGTCCTGCTCTTTATTTTTCACCCAGCTGCCAGAACAGTCACTCCCCCGTATATTAGACGAGCAAACAGGCGGCTTTCATTGATCGCTCCGATCAGAAGGAGAACCCAGCCAGGAGAGCCCAGCAGGTATCCCGGTAGCCCGGCCTTCTAGGAAGGATCAACGATCAAGGGCAGGGAGCAGGGGGCAGGGGGCAGTGCATTCGGTATAAATTGCATATAATTATGCAACGGCCACAGTTTTTGAGAGTTCACACCTACCGCCGCCGAGCTGCGTGCTCTCCAGGCATAAGCACATCCTGTTGGCCGGTGCTGGCCGTGTCCAATTTCCAGGCTAACGCTAAGAGGGCAAGAGCGCAAGCCCCGGCCCGAACTGTCTCTTTCGTCGCCCATTAAAGCTGTCGGTCAAATTGAAGCCTGGACGCCATTAGAGTCGATAGTCATCAAGCCATGGCCATCCAACCCATCGGCTTGCATGGCAGACCGCACTTAGAGGAGGGCGAGAGCTGCTCGATTAGGCCATGACAACAGGTGCGGCACGTATTCGTATGCAAAAGGCAAAAGGATTGGCCGCAGGATAATCGATTTGAGCATCGACTGGGCAACGGCGCCTGCAGCTGCCCGGTAATCTAATGAAGGGTTGATGTGAGAGATGGCTATTGCCTTTATAATGAAATTGTGTTGACCAATTTGTTATTTAATTTTGTTGATTCACAGCGGCGCATCCTTTTTTGGTTTGTTGGTGCCTGTGAAAGTGTGAAGTGTTCGTGGCTCGGCATGGGGCGTGTCCCGATGAGTCCGGAGTATCTGGTTCCTGCAGGTGCTGGGACAACAAACTCACTAAAGTCACGAAGACACGAGCTGACCAAACGTTTGGCTGCAATTTTTGGCAAGACAGCTAATGAACCAATAAGATTTAATTAAAAAACTGGAAAACAAATTAGAATCAAGGATTACTTAAAAGAAATGGAGAAACCCGCAATAAGCAGCATGTAATATCTTTGAAAACAATTCTTAAACAACCTCTAAGTTCCATAAAATATAGACCATTGTAATAGTAATTATTTAGTATATTCTATTATTTCTATTTTTCTATTATAAGGTATCCTCCTGAATAATCACATTTGTTCTGGGGTTCGAACTTTCTATTAGAGGTAAGGTTCCACCAACTGCAAACTTGGGGTGCTGGCTAATAAACGAAATGTTTTATTGCCCGGCAACAACCGGGGAAACAAATATGGCAGCCCAGATAATTGGCAGCCATTTTGAACTGCATTTGGCTTCGCTTTGTGTTTATTGTTGTTTTGTTGTTTTGTATGTCTCTTGGCGACACGCGCCGGTGAACCCGGAGACCTGGGACCGGCTAAGTGCCACTGCAGCTCCAACTGCAACTGCGGCAGACAAATTGCTGAAATGTTGATTACCAACTGGCGCAGCTGTCGCCAAGACACCGCAAATCCAGGCCCATTTCCGCCCGAGGTACCCAGCACTTAATTTTAATAAGTGCTAATGAGTTGCACAAGCCACAAATGCATTGGCCATTTACGAGCCTGAACATGGATCCTTCAATAGCCGTAGAATAAAAGGGCACTGAAGCCGGATTTAATATAAAACGAGCTAAAGTTAAACCTATATTCACATGGTACTTACTTTCAGAATGAGAGGGTCTGAACCCCTCACGCACCTATCTCCGGCCGAAAGCACTTCGCATAAATGGTTCTGGCCCTGTTTCCATGCTGGCTGCTTCCGCTCCTGCCAAGAAGGCAACTTTGTATGGAAGGTAAGTGCTCGTTATGATCGTAACCGCAAATACTCGTAACTCGCCGACTTGGCGTCGACGCAGATAAGTCGGGAAGGAATATTGGGCAACCGCAAGCCTGGCCGATCAGCATCAGGGCCTCATAAGTCGCATTTCTGTTGGCCATGTCGGGCAGGCAATCGGCAATAATCTCTGACTCATCACATCTGCATATAGGATGTTGTGCCTGTATCTAAGTACATATATATGTACGTACGTACAAGTATATAGCCGTGGATATCTGGTCATTAGGCTCATTAGTACGGCGGCCAATTAATAAACAAAAATAAATAATTGCACAATTCATTTGGTAATTAGACATGGCTCATAAAGCTGAATTAGGCAAAAGGCATGCCTATATGGCCTACAGATATCCCACAGATAGCACACACACACGAACACACGTGCAGAGAGAGACAGACAGAGAGGGAGAGAGGGAGACGGAGACGGAGAACTTCATGCAAATGAAATGAAATTGACTAGAGAGCCAACAAATTGAGTGTGTCTCGTGTACCCGAGTGTATGTATTTCTGTACTTCCCCGCTCACAGGGGCTGCCAGTATTGCACAGCCAGTGCCGCAGTGCTGCCAGTACCGCCAGCACCGCCCCTTTGCCCTGCACCTGCACCGCCGCCACTACAAGCTCACGTACCCCCATGTAAGTGAACAATTCATTTGTCACACTAAATTTGTTTCAATTCATTTGCTCGAAATGACAAATAATGCGATATAATTACATTTCAGAGCGTTGTTTGCCGGGCTTTTTATCGGGGTATCTATAGTAGTTCCCTCCTCTACCCTCTGATTCCGATCCACGGTCGATGATCATTAGGCTCTGCCAGTGGAGATTTCTAAATGAGATTGCTACTCTATTTATGTATGTTTTCCATTTAACTTTGGCCAGTGAGTGTCACTGCACTAATACTTATTTCCCCTCATCATGGGCAGAGAAGAAAAGATTTAGCAAGTCCTCGCATGACATTTCATTTGGGCTTATTTTGCAGGACTAAATTATAGAAATTATAAAGAGCACTCTAGAAGTGTCACAGATAGTACAAAAAAATATATATTAATATATATCTAATTTCGTCTCTATTCTTAAAATAAAAACAAACTAAGCACATGCTTAGAACCTATAAAGCATAATTCAGACCTTACCTATTATTAGCTATGATGAGCATGGCATATAATATCACCACTTCATAATTATCAAGCTATTTCCACATGCAAAAACATAAGAAGAGGCATAACAAACGGATCAGCATTCGTTGGAAGCACCTAATTTAAGAAAATCGCAACATCTATAGAAATATCGCAAAGAACTCGCAGAATCGTGCAGTGTGGACGCCTAATTACGAACTGGTGACATTTAATGGGGCTTGACGATGGACACGGTGCTTAATATCCGTTTCCGGAACAATTGGGCCACTCTATGACTTAAAGTTTATATATTTCAAGATATTATTTAAGCTACCATAGTTTCTATGCTTTTTCTGAACCGAAGGAGAAATGTTTAATTTACTGCTAAAGTCGCTAGGAAGAATTATCTTATAAAAAAAAAAACAATAGTATGCGAACTTTTTCAGTAGCTCCGGTAGCAGTTCCGATTTAAATACTAAAATATTTATATATTACTCTAAAAATTTATAAAACAATTATTTATCTAAACTATAGATCTTGTATACAATATTAAAAATTAAATTATATTTTAATTTCACTTAAAACATCTAATAAGTATTTCGTTTTACGATTTAAAATTATTAATAACTAATTCCATAGATTTGAACTATGAAGCAACTTACTTAAGTTATTATTTGAATTCTTTATAATGCGGAAACGCTGTTTTCTTCCAATTACTTCTGATTTATATTTATATTGATAGTGAGTCTCGAATTGTGTCATATGTATTGTTCCTCTTTTTGACAGTGTATATGCTTGGTATTTTCAACCAGACCTGCCAACTCGGTTGGTGGGACTTCTAGGTTTGAATATAGGGTAAATATCGATAAGGGCAATACTCAAGTCACAAACCATTTTGAAATGTTCTGTTAGAGATCGAAAATATTTAATATCCCAAAATGTTAATTACAATATTGCAAATTTTCAGAAAAATTAATAAAAATATTTCGAATCGGACCGTGTTGAACCGACCGTGTAAAAAAAAAAATTTTGCCGTGCTTGTCGTGTTGTGTCGTGCCGATCAGATCCCAGCCATGCCCATCTCTAGTATCGATGTCTTCGATTGCGGATTGACGATAGTCAAAACAAATCAAAAAAAGTTAATAAATGTTTATTCGATCTAATCCCTTTGACTAAACGTTATCACCAATGTAAATCGCTTTGATTAATAGATTCATACATCAGCGTTATCATGGACAGCGATTGGCTCGACGATGAGGAGCTGGTGGCGGCCTTGGCGGTACATGAACAGCAGGAAGTCCAGGTTATTATTTATCTGCATATACAAACGGGAGGCGGAGTTTTCACACAATCACAATCACTTCTTTTCTCAGGAAAAGAATAAGATTCAAGGGACGGATGATGCCTGCGATGGCTTCGATATGGCCACTGGCCACAGCTGGATTTTTCCGAAAAATCTGCCTCTACGATCCTACCAGCAAAGTATCGTTCAATCCGCGCTATATAAGAACACACTGGTGGTACTCCCCACAGGATTGGGCAAAACCTTCATAGCAGCGGTAGTGATGTACAACTTCTATAGATGGTATCCGCAGGGAAAGATCGTATTTATGGCCCCTACCAGACCTTTGGTGGCCCAGCAGATCAATGCCTCCCAGAAGATAATGCCATTTGCCGCTGCTGATACAGTGCAACTTACAGGTGAAGAATAAAGTAGAATACACTAAAGTTATAGTCTTAATATACTCTTTTGGCTTTGACAGGACAACTCCCGCGACCTAAACGAGCCCTGTTGTGGGCTACCAAGCGCGTCTTCTTCGCCACGCCTCAGGTGGTGCACTCGGACATGCTGGAGGCTGATGGATCCTCGACTTTTCCCTTCAACTCCATAAAATTGATAGTGGTGGATGAGGCGCATCGAGCAAAGGGCCGCTATGCCTACACCCAAGTTGCTGACTGTCTAATGGCGCACAACAGACACTTCCGAATGCTCGCCCTGTCCGCCACTCCCGGCAGAACCATGGAGGATGTGGCCGCAGTGTGCCAGAACTTGTACATATCCAATCTCCAGGTGCGATGGGACAATTCGATCGATGTGCAGCCCTATGTACACAGGCGGACCATTCGAACCATAGTCGTTTCCTTAAAGGACAGGATAAAGGAGCCCAGGGAGAAGTTGCTCCAGATTATCGAGCCATATCTTCGCCAACTCGTCGAGGCGGACATTCTGCGGGGGAACAAGGGAAACATGAGCAAAAACAACTTGCTCTATGAACAGAAAATCTTTACAGAACGCTCATCGGCTCAGGGTCAGCGGCATCCGGATCACAACATAATTATGGGTAACTTTGCCATGTGTATCAGTATGTACCACTCGCTGGAACTGATGGAGCGTCATGGTCTCCGAGTGTTCGTCAACAATTTTGACGCCGACGAGAATGGTCGCGAGAAGTTTGTCTTAACCAAAGATCGCGATCTAAGGGATTTGGTGGAACAGGTGAGACAGGAACTGGGCACCAATCCTCTGGACTACACCACGGAAAAGATGACAAATGGTGAAGTAGCGCCGTTGCCAGCGGATCTGGACTTTGGTCATGCCAAGTACGAACAATTGCGACAAGTGTTGGTCCAGCATTTTGAGGTAAAACTATCCCATCACTTTTTTATTATTTATTTACTAAAAATATCCCCAACAATAGGCCAACGCCGATTCCCGTGCCATTGTTTTCTGTGAGTACCGGGAGTCCGTGATGCTGATTCAACGACTACTCCTCCAGCACAGGCCGCAGCTGCGCCCGCGATGTTTTGTGGGCCAAGGCAACACGGTGGGTGCCAGCTACGCTCTCACCCAGAAGCAGCAGCTGCAGATTATGACAGACTTTCGATCCGGCACCAGCAACGTTCTGGTGGCCACCTCTATTGGCGAGGAAGGCATCGATGTGGGTGAGGTGGAGATGATAGTTTGCTTCGACATATGCAGCTCCAATCCCACTCGATTTGTACAGCGGATCGGACGCACTGGGAGAAAGAAAAACGGCGAGGTGGTGATGCTGGTGACGGAGGGTCGGGAGCAGCAGGTTCTCAAGGATGTGCTGGCCCACAAGGATCAGATGAACAAGAAGCTTCTGAACTCCTCAGTCGTGAGGATGTCGCTTTACGAGCAGAATCTACGAATGGTGCCGGCCCAGTTTCAGCCGAAGTGCGAGGAGAAACACATGGAGGTAGAGGCTGTTAAAGAGAATACAATTGTTGGCAAGACCAAGACGCCTGGCAAGGCAAAGGAACCCAGGAAACGCAAGGAACCGACCTCCTCTATAAAACGTTTTTTAAAAGAACGCGCTATCCCAGAGAGCCAGAAGGGAATCCTACTGGGAATGCAGTCCTACCAAATGAGCGAAGCCTCCCAGCAGATGGTCAAACAGGAAGTGGCTCGACGCAGTGTACCCCTGAAGAGCTTTTTCACGGAGACCCAGGCACCACCGCAAAATCTAAGTAGCAGCCAGGAAGATGTCCAACGCTTACGAAAGCTCACACGCTTCCTGCAGTCAAACAAGCCAGTTATGGCTGACTCTCAAGCGGATCTTATTTGTCATCTGCAGGATCAGCAATTACCGCAACCTTTGAAGCTCTATTTGCTGCAAAGCAATCCCAACTTCCTCAGAGAAATCAACTCAAAGATGCAGTTGCAAAGCCAATTGGAGATCGCTGATGATCGCTTGAACAATCGACAGCAGCGGACCAGGAATAATTATAAGCTCCTTCTGGACATTTGCGGGGGAACCGACAAATTGGAAGATCTTCTGCAGATGGAACAGCAGTCACTAGCAGAGATCACCTTCAAAGAGTTGAAGAATCCTCTAGATGAACAGAAAGAAAGAGAATTCAAGGCCACCTGTGATAGGATCTTTGAGGGTCTGAACGAGCAAGGCTTGAACTCTGATAATTACGAACTAAAGCAAGAGCTGCTGGAAAAGCTCGACCTGCGAAATCTGGAAGCCACAGTGAATGAGCAACTGGACGGAATACCGGAGACATCATGGTCAGAAGACGAATGGGAAGAGCAGTCAGCAGAAGATGTGAAATGTGATTCCATGTACCTAAGTCAGCAGTTAAATTTTTCGGCTGTAGATGCAGTGCAGCATAGCTCCACGCCTCTTAGGGTAAAACCTTTGAGCAAACTTATATTCGAACCATTGCCAGAGGAAAAGAAAGAGGAGGACACCGATTTGGGTGACAATTTGGGGCGCTTGAACTGCCTTATGAATGGCAGTGAATCGCTTTTAAAGGCTGAAGCTATTGAAATATCCAATTCTGAACCAGAATCCACAAGAGGAAGAGAGGATCCACCTGCAGCCGGAAGTGAGATATATCCCATAAGTCCAGAGGAGATTAAAGAAAAACTAGAGCCTAGTGCAGATCCAAAAATGGAAGCGAAGTCCGCACTAGCTGATTTCGCGATCGATTTGAATGATTTCCTGGAGCCAATGGAAGAGGAAATTAGGCTGACCCAAAAGAAAAAGGAGTTGGAGGTTATAAGTCAGGAAGAGTTCCAAGATTTCCTAGAACCCATGGCTGAAGAGCTAGAGCTAATGAGCCAGCAGCGTACCACGCCCCCGCCTTCTATTGAAACGAAAGAGATCCAACATCTTCCGATATGCCAATCTAGGTCCAGTTCGCGCAATGTTTCGCCGGATATCTTTGGATCAGACTCCGTGTCACCTTGGAAGCCAACAGGGAAAAGCCTCGCAACTAAGCTGGCAGCCAAGGCAGCAGCAGCCAATGCTTTGCCGCGTACTCCTCCACTTGCTGCCAACCTCCAATCGCCAGAAAGTCGTAAGAGAACAAATCCACTGACTCAGGAGAAATCCCCAAGCATTTTCGATCTCTACCTTAATCGAATGAGAGGACGCGGGCGTTTGGCCAAGGCTGCAGAGTCCCTGCATCGCCTAACCTCGACAAATGGTGTAGTTAAGAAGGAGGAGGAGGAGGATTCGCCCATTGTGCGTCGCCCATCGAAGCGCAAGATAGTTATTAGCTCCGATGATGAGGAAGAGCAAAAGAAACCCCTGGCGGGTTACGACTCCGATGACTATAAACAAATTCCATGCACGCAAATGGTAGGTTTATAATTCTTTCTTTTATATATATTAATATAAATCTATATTCTAGTCGGAAACACCGACGCCGCCGTCGAAGCCTCGCCAAAAGCGTATTAAATTCAATTCGTTTATTATCGATGAGGCCGATAAGAGCGGCTCAGATCACGACGAGGAAGCCGAGACTACGATTGGCACATATCTAAAAGATTCTGTGATAGTTTCAAGTGATGATGACGATGATCCGAATGACACTAATATGCATGCCATGTACCTGCAAGCAATGAAGTAAGCAATGTGTATATGTTATATATTTCCAAGTCGATTAACGTCTTTATTTCTTAGAAGCCCCATTCGAAGGCCAGGCGCCTTCAAAATGCCCGCTCCAAAAGTGTATCGCGATGAATCGTACATCTTCTCTCAGCCAGTAGAGGAGGAATCATCTCAGTACCTCCCGTGCTCCTTTATCGTTGACGATGAAAGCTCAACCATTCAAGATGTGTCGGAATGTCCTCTGGAGAAAGCCGAACGCATCTTAAAGGAGCGACGCCGGCAGCGTCGATTGGGAAATCTAAATCCAGTAGCTCCTGCTAACAAGCGACGTCGAGTCCAAATCATAAGCACCTCTAGTGATGAAGATGATGTATGCTTTGTTAAGTGACCAGCGTTCAAATTCAATGTGTGTCCGAGTACAATAAGAAATTGTTTATTACGTGTTTGCCATTTAATTTTATTAAGAAATTGTTTTCTACATGTTTGCCATTTAGGTTTGATTTGTTACTTAAAGAATATTAATGTATAATGATCCCTAAATGATATTATTTCCGTTTGTACTAAAAATATCACATTCCAAACTGGTTCCCCATGTTTGCAGGACCCCCACTTAAGAGGACCTTTCCTTAAGAGTTGATGGAATATAGCTTTAAATAAATTTTTGTACGATTTTTTAATCAATTTGTAACTTGCCATTCTGTGCTTTCTGTGTTAGTTTTTATTTGGATAATTAATCTGCATATTGAGTTTAGAAATTAAACCTCCAATTTAGGTTCTTTTTCCATTTTTAAGCCTTAGTTAATGTGATATATTAATGAAAAATCATATATAAAGGTTCCAATTGGAGAGTGAAAGAGGAAAACTGCTTCATCGAATGGTTCGAAGCCCGGCGAAGACTGCATGATATCCTGCTTGCTTTCACTGCTTGGCAAGATTTCGTCTCATTGCGATGAAACCTTCCATAAGGTTAAAAACTCTGCTAAACTTAAAAGAGGTTTAAAACTTAAACGAAGTTTGTGAAAGCAGTTAATATGCCCGGTTTGCTCAGTTTTCAACGGAGTTTTCCACCGTATTAAAGTCCTTAGCCTTATTAGAGTTTTCAACCGTATCAAAGTTTTCAACCCAATCAGACCAAATCTTGCCAAGCAGATGGAGCAAGCAGTATATCATGCACTCTTAGCCGGGCTTCGAACCATTCGATGAAGCAGTTTTCCTGTTTGACATCCAATTGGAAAATGTATATTTGATTTTTGATCAATTTTGTCGACTCAAAAATTCGGATATTTGATGTCTTCTAGAGAGCATATTATGGCCTACAATGATATGATAGAAAAATGCCGTATATTTTCCGATTCGCCGTTAAAATTCCAATTATTTAACAATAAAATTCCTAGAAAAATGAAAAATAACATTTTGGCCAATTTTTCAAAAAATGATAAGGGGTTACATCATTAAAATTGTCAAAAATTGACTAAAAATTTATTTTGTTTAATTTCTAAACTCAATATGCAGATTAATTAACCATCTAAAAACTAACATGAAAAAGCTTTCCGAACTACAATTAAGGCTGTTTTGGCCAAGTTATGGATATTTTTAGTTTTAAGGACCCAAATATCCGCATACTTGAGGTCTTCTGGAGAGCATAATTTGGCCAAAAATGGAATGACAGCCAAATGCCATATATATTCCGATCCGCTGTTTTTAAGGCTGTTTGGGCCAAGTTATGGTTATTCTTAAGTTTGATTAGTTAAAAAATTAGGATATAAAAATGCCAATTTAATGACCTAAATCTCCGCATACTTCAGGTCTTCTGGAGAGCATAATTTGGCCAAAAATGAATTGACA
>VNKC01000433.1:0-44739 GCA_008042775.1 Drosophila pectinifera
AAATAAATTATAAATATATATATATATATATATATATATATATAGAGTAAATATAATAAACAAATAATAAATTTTAATAAATAATAAATAAAATAAATTTAAAAAAATATATAAAATATATTTAATAAATATATAGTACTTAAGAGTAAAATATGCCTTTCGAAATGAATTATATAATGTGTTCAGATCTGTCATTGGGTTCGATATTGGTTAAAATACTGTTAAGAGCATGTACGAACAATTCTAGATTGATTCTGCTGATGATTATACTAATCAAAACTAGTATGAGGTCTCTCTGCAAAGGTAAATAAAAACATCTAACATCTATCACAATTTACTTGACTTATTATTTAATTTACTTATACATATTAAGTGTAAGACTTAGGTATTATTGTTATTATTATTGTTAAATATGTTGAACTTGGCCAGAAGTAAACCCAAGTCTAAGCAAGTATGGACACTTTTTGCGAACTGCATTGGCCGCAAATTAAAGAGCTCGGACAAAAGCTTAACTTTCATTAATCGCGGCAAATGTCAGCGCACAGATTTGCCGCCAAAACAGGGCCAAGAGCGAACGGGGCGGGCTCTCGGGGCGGAGGGCGTATAGCGGGGAGAGCGGTGCGCAGCTACAACAAACTATCAAAATAAATAACAGAACGTGACGGCCACGTAACGTGCCACACTCCAGAACAGCCACCCCGCCCCGCCCCGCCAGGCCAGGAAGGACCATTGTGGATGCCCGGCCGGTCCTGTGCACACCGCACAATTGCCACACACAAACGAAACTTTTCAGCCACGAAAATTGCACATAAAACTTAATTAGTTTTTTCTCTCTCTGTTTGGCTTGTTTGGGTCTGCCAGTGTGTGTGTTTGTGTGTATTTGTGTGTGTTGTGTGCTTGTGTGTGTGCTTCGTGCTGTTTGGTCATTTTTATCATTTGCACTTAATTAATTAAGTTGTAGCATTTTTATTGCCCAACAGCAACAGCAAAAACCACGACTAGGGCCCGCTACAAACACATACATGTTTATGGAATAGTTGTTGTTAGAAGGCGAAATAAAAATGGAAAAAAAGCGAACCAATCGTCCGCAATGCCCTGAGAGAAATATCTCGCCAGCTGGAGTTTCATTGGGAATTCGGAAGTAATTACGGCAAACAGTACAAAATTCTGCAGCCCCTGAATTATTGTATACTTCAGAGAGTCTAAAATTAAGGAAAATCATATATATGTAGCTAAAAAGTTGTGTATCATAGATGGTAGGATTTGCCAAGTGTGACTGGGCTGTAATATCTTTTTACCCTTGGCCAAATAATCACAGTCACAGTTAAAACCTCTGCAGAAAAATGATCATTTGCAGGTTGACAAAAACCGAATTAAAAAAGTGGAAAACCCCGAAGTAAACGAAGTGCAAATTATTATTATTATCCTGAATTATTGTATACTTTAGAGAGTCTAAAATTAAAGGAAATTATATACATATAGCTAATAAATAGTATATTATAGATGGTAGGATATTTCAAGTGTGCCAGACTTGAAGGGAAAATTATTATTAATATCCTGAGTTATTGTATACTTTAGAGAGTCTCAAATTAAAGGATATCACATATAAATAAAGCTAATAAATAGTATATCAAAAAATTATAATTTGCAGGTTGACAAAAATCGAATTGAAAAGCTGGAAAAACCCGAAGTAAACGAAGGGCAAATTATTGTATACTTTAGAGAGTCTAAAATTAAAGGAAATATATATATATATAGCTAATAAATAGTATATTATAGATGGTAGGATATTCCAAGTGTGACAGACTTGCTTTATGCTGTAATATCCTTTTACCCTTGGCTAAATAATCACAGACACAGTTAAAACCTCTACAGAAAAATTATCATTTGCAGGTTGACAAAAAACGAATTGAAAAGCTGGAAAAACCCGAAGTAAACGGAGTGGAAATTATTATTAATATCCTGAGTTATTGTATACTTTAGAGAGTCTCAAATTAAAGGAAATTATATATATATATATATATATATATAGCTAATAAATAGTATAAATAGGATACAGAAAAATTATCATTTGCAGGATGACAAAAATTGAATTGAAAAGCTGGAAAAACCCGAAGTAAACGAAGTGCAAATTATTATTAATATCCTGAATTATTATATACTTTAAAGAGTCTCAAATTAAAGGAATATTATATACATATAGCTAATAAATAGTATATCATAGCTGGTAGGATTTTCCAAGTGTGACTGGATGTAATATCCTTTTACCCTTGGCCAAATAATCACAGTCACAGTTAAAACCTCTACAGAAAAATTATAATTTGCAGGTTGACAAAAACCGAATTGAAAGGCTGGAAAAACCCGAAGTAAACGGAGTGGAAATTATTATTAATATCCTGAGTTATTGTATACTTTAGAGAGTCTCAAATTAAAGGAAATTATATACATATACCTAATAAATAGTATATTATAGAAGGTAGGATATTCCAAGTGTGGCAGATTTGCTTTGGACTGTAAAATCCGTTTATCCTTGGCCAAATAATCACAGACACAGTTAAAACCTTTACAGAAAAATTATCATTTGTAGGTTGACAAAAACCGAATTAAAAAAGTGGAAAAACCCGAAGTAAACGGAGTGCAAACAGCTGGCAGGTTCTGATTATTGATTGTGGAACCGTAATTGGATTTGGCCAGGCCGAGCGTATCATAAATACTTAATGCATATATCGCGGCAAGTACATAAGTGCCAATAGATATGAAAAATTGATCAACTGCGCGAGGCCCTCATAAGTCGTAAGTCGTAAAAATTAATAGCCAAAATGCGCCGACTGCGAATGGAAATGTGCGGGGAGGCGGCGGAGGCGGCTGTTTTCGACCTGGTCGTCGTCGACTTGAAGTACGTGTAATATCAATAAAATTAAGCCGAGACAAGATATAAGGCGGCGAGATGGAGGAGGTCCTGCGTGCAATCATAAAAGCGCGACAGTGCCAAACAATAAGCTGAAAGCCTCTTACATGTATTTTTATGCCCCACCACGGCACCACTGGGGCACCACACTTGAGCCCACCCACAAGCCGCCCCCCCTTTCCATCCACACCCCCTGCGATGGCGACGCCGCTGTGTCGCTCCTAATGCGACTTGAAAAGTCAACGACATCCGCCCGAGGGGCGGGGCGCGGGGCAGGACGAAGGGCTTCTAAATGGCGGCACAGTCATTGTTTCGCCCTGAAGGATCCGCCAGCTGAAATCCAAGCCAGACCTCCTGGTCCTTGATCCGCGACCCACTCTGCCTTCACAGGTGTGGCACAGTGGGGCAAGTCTGACAAAGTCTGATAGAGAAAGTGTATTTAATTACAGAAAAATAGTGCAAAGCCACGGATACTTAGGAATACTGTGGGCTACTTCCTGGAAACATCCTGATACATATGGCTTGCTTGCTTTTATGACAACTGTTTGCGACTTGATATACTTAATTATTATTATTAATTATATCTTGTTTTTATGGCAACTGTTTATGACTTGATATATTTAATTATTATTATTAGTAATTATGAATAGCGTTAGGAATAATAGGTAATACTACATAAGGATAATAAGCAACATTTCGCTTTAGATGTGAGAATTTTCCAATGGCTCTCTATTTAAGAACATTATAAACTCTAATTAAAATTTATATAAACTCATATAAACCTATGTAATTAGGTATTCTCCAATTATATACAGTTTGTATTACTTTACTTAACCTATTTATTTTGTGTTATTTTGTTTTCTAAATTTTAAGATATTAATTGTACAGAATTTAAAGAAAAGAAATTTAATCTATAAATGTGAATATTTTTGTTTCTCTCTTTGTATAATAATACTTAACTTGTGTTATTCTGTGTTATTGTGCTCTTAATATTCTAAGAAATGAATTGCACAGAATTTGTATTTTGTTCTCTAAATATGAATATACTTTTCTCCATTTTTATAAGAGTATAATAATTATTTTATGTTATTTTGTTCTCCAAAATTTATGATATTAATTTTACAGAAATTAAAATGTATTCTCTAAATGAGAATATATTGATTTCAAGCTTAAAACGTTGTTTAAAGAATATATTTACTTTATACTTACTTATACTTTGTGTTATTTTGTTCTAAAAATAACAAGATATTAATGGAACCGAATTTTTATGGTAACCTATAAATGAGAATATACTTCTTTCCGGCAGAATATGTTTTTCTAAGAGTATAATAATTATTTCGTGTTATTTTGTTCTCACAAATTTATGAAATTAATTGTACAGAAGCCTCAATTTATTCTCTAAATGAGAATATACCCATTTCCAGAGTAAAAAGTTGTTAAAAGAGTATTAAAATAGCTAAAAATTCCAAGGAATTGATTGTACCTAATCTTAAATGAATCCTCCTGAATCCTGGCCTCCAAACTACCCCAGTGTGCGAGCAGTGTGTGCCGCTGCCGCGTTGTTGTTGCTGCTGCCTGAAGTGCTGCTTAAATATGAAAAACTAACTCGCAGCTGCTTTTCACATTTTCCTGCACTTGACACTAAATTCACTTTGGGTAAGTGGGTGCTTCGTGCACTTGAAGCGCACTTTCGCTTGACAACAAACCCACTAACGCATCCACATCCACATACCCATCCACATCCACATCCTCATCCTCATCCTCATCCACATCCTCATCCTCATCCTCAGCCTCGTTCACGTCCACATCCAGGTGCACATCCAAGCCGCATTCCGATGCAGTGCTGCATGTGTGCCGCCTTTCTGCGGAACTCTCCAGGTCCTCCAGCCGAGCAGGGCAGGTGCGCAGCGTTCGTATAACGTACATATATTTATTTTATTACTTAAATAAATTACAAAACGGTAGTCGGTTAACCAGAGCCAAAGCCAAACGGCCGCCCAGCCGCCCGGCCGCCCGGCAGCCCGGCAGCCCGGGCGCCCTCACTCCCGCTCAGCTGCATAGTTGAGGAGCTTAGCGCATAATATATTGTTGCAGTGGAGCAGCTACACTAGCAGCAGCAACAGCTACAAATGTACGTGCACTGAAACAAAATTAGCCCTCAATGGCTGTCCTTTTTCAGAAGGTCCGTGCCCGAGAAATGTCGTACTTTGCTGGAATTCTTTTATACTTACGTCTACTGCATAGTGATTGGCATTTAGAGGATCTGACAATGGGGGGGATATAAGTCCACTTCGATTGGTCTATATACTTATCTATTTATCGATAGAATATACGTATAATGCCATAAAGGGTACTGTCTATACATCATATTTATAACTTAAAAAAAAAAACATATATCTCTGAAAACTTCAGCTCAATGTAATATCCGAAGCACAGGGCTCAGGATAGGATAGGATAAGTGCCCCAGTAAGGACAAGTGTTTCTTCTTGTAAAATTAATAATAATATCATTTAATATATGTATATTCCAGTATTTATCAATAGATTATCCCAAGTGTTTCTTCTTGTAAAATTAATAATAATATTATTAAATATATTTATATATATATATATAATTAAATAATCAACCCTACATAAAGTATACTCCCGGCATATATTCTCATAGTTTAAAAGCTTAGATATTCTGTAAATATATCTGAAAATTCCAGTTCAATGTTATTTTTAAAAACGAAATATGTACTATACCTGGTGTACAAGCAAGTTTTAAGATTAATAAAAAAATGTATAATAATACAAATTAATATATGTATATTCTAGAGCTTTCCTATTCATGGTGCAGGGTTCTCCAATGGCTTGTTATATTTTTAAGTAGAAAAGAACACATTTTCGTAATTTTGTATAAAGGATATATAATATGGATACATATAAAGATAATAATATAAATATAATAACATAAATATAATAATATAAATATAATAATATAAACAAATGTCTCAACAGGCCTGCTTCAGTGGGAGATAATCAGAGATTGNTAATAATATAAACAAATGTCTCAACAGGCCTGCTTCAGTGGGAGATAATCAGAGATTGTATAAGGAAAAATGTGGAATATATATTATGAATATATATAAATATAATAATATAAATACAGTAATATAAATACAATTAAAAATATATATATAATAAACATAATAATATAAATACAATAATATAAATACAATATATAAATATAATAATTCACACACAATAATAAAATACAAAATATTTTAAAATAATAATTTAAATACAATAACATAAATGCCTCAATAGGCCTTGGTTAGTGGATTTCATGAGAGACTTAAGGCATTTTCCTCTGTGCAACAAAAGGCAACAAAATGTTTGTTGGCCACGTTGATAGAGGGGCGGCATTGAGGCTCGCACTGCCAACTGCAGGGAGTGCGAGTGTGTGGCCGACGTGAAGTGCGGGATGGCCGGCGGACGGGGAGGGTCCTCAGGTGAGAGGACAGGTGGAGACAGAAATGCTACGCATTTTGAGCGCCGCCCGAAAAGGATTTTGCGAAAATGCTGGCTGGTGGGAGGAGATCTTCAAGCCATCAAAAGTTATGGCCCTGATGATGAAGGCTCTGACTTTACCCAGAGTTATTCAGTCAGTCCTCAGGTATTAAGTACTAGTATAGTGTATTTATTACTCTGATATTCAATCTTATGGAGTAAGCAGTAGGTCCAGGTAATTTATTAATTGATGCCAAAAATATTTCCATAAGATACTTACATATCCGTAATTGTTCTCCCTTTGGTACATCTTTTTATAAGCTAAATATATACCTTAAAAAGGTAATTTTTAGCAGAACTGAGAGATTGAAAATTAGAATTAATTATCAGTGGGATATACTCACCCCGCCCTGAAAACAAACCCAGAACAAACCCAGAAACAACTCGGCTAGAAGTGGCTTTCAATTCTTACGTATATGTATTATCTTGTTCAATTCAATTTCAGATACTTCTCTATTTACAAATGAACTCCGAATGGGATTTGCTGTTTCTACACACCGCTCACAAGAATCGGGGCAATATATGCTGTATATATATATATGTATATATATATATGTTGTATTGTATTTGTATAATCTTCGTTAATAGTTACGTATAATATGCTTATATATTTCAATATTGTTTCAGCTAATTTTCATCTTGAAAGTTCTCCATTTGATTACGTTGCCAAAGAACAAAATGGGGGGTTTCCCCTGGAAAAGGCCTGGAAGGGCGGTGGCTACTAGACATAGTAGTTTCCTGGAGCCTGGGTGGGGTAGCTCTTGGCTCCGCCATTGCTGGAGGAGTAGCCATCGGAGGAGCCGCCCCTGGATGAGGGATTCTCGCTGAAGAGGCCGCCAAAGTTCTTGGAGCTGAAGATGTCGCCCAGGCCGCCGCCGCCACCACCGCCTCCGCCGCCGCTGGCTCCACCTCGGTTGGTATTGCCGCCGCTGAGCAGGCTGCCCAGGAAGCTGCCAGCTCCGCCGCCGCCGCCGCCGGCTCCTGGATTGGCTCCACCGCCGGACAGGACGGAGCCCAAGAGGCCTCCTAGGATGTTGCTTCCGCCGCCGCTTGATCCAGCTGGAGATCCGCCGCCGTAGCCGCCGCTGGGCTGATAGCCGCCTCCGCCGCCTCCTCCGTTGGCTCCACCGCCGTTGGCTCCGCCGCCCTGCAGCTGCTTGGCTATCTGGCCTGCAATGATACCCGAGACCGCTTGACTCACCGCCGGATTCGAGAAGAAGTTGGAGAAGAAGCCGCCGTTCTTGTCTTTGGGCTTCTGGTCGCCGCCACCACCATTGTTCTCGTAGCCGGGGGCAGGCGGTGTGTAGCCAGGACGCGGCTGGTAGCCGCCCGGAGCGGGCTGGTAACCGCCGGGAGCGGGTTGATAGCCACCTGGAGCCGGTTGATAGCCACCTGGAGCGGGTTGATAGCCGCCGTTGTAGCCATTGGGCTGGGGATTGTAGCCGCCGCCGCCGCCGCCACCAACGTAGGGATTGTAGCCGCCACCACCATTTCCACCATTTCCATTACCGCCGCCGTTGTTGGGGAGACTGGGGTACAGGGAGTGGCCGCCAGCCGAGAAGCCACCACCGTATCCGCCCGCATCCGCTTCCGGCTGGGGGGCGCTCGGGGCATTCGGGGCATTCGGGGCGTAAGCGTTATGGCTCACCTCTGGCGCGGCACACGACGCCCGGCGAGGATCGGAGCAGAGCAAGCAGTTAGCCAAGTGTTAGCCACAAAAGCGGGTTGGGTTGATTGGGATGTGATACATACAACAGAAGCGGATAAATGGAAACAAAAGAAAAGGGAGAACACAAATTAGGCGAAAAACACAAAAGGCAAAATGAACTTAGCTTAGCTTCAAATTCTATACTTTACTTTCGTTTTTTTGATTAACAATTGCACCGATTAAAATCTACACAACTTTGAGTCTCGTCCGCCCGGGCTTAAGTCTAGGTTAAGTCTTCGCTGTAGTATATTAAATATATATCCTCCACACACATACTCAATGCTATGTACAACTTCCCCCCTTAGTTGCGTTCCTTGGGTTTTTTGATTAGTAATACTCGAATACTTATTGTTTGTTCGTTAATTTGTTTGCGGGATTAGTTTGGTTTCGGCTTTAGTTAGTTCTGTAATACTGTTCATACATGGTTTACATGGTTTACATGGTTCCTTGCGGGCTCAACGATGGCAGTTAGTGTTAGGCGAGTTTGTCCCAAAAATCAAGTGTTAAATACAAACGGACGGAGTAAATATTCCGGACTCATTGTCCCGGAATTTACAGCGCAGGAAATCATCATGATCATGGGATGCTTGCTGAGATCGGGAAAAACCATAACTACTCATATATATAAGTAAGTAAAATATGATTGGGACCGATACCTAACGCCCCTCGGAGTCGTTATTAGCCCTCAGATTCAACTGGCAGTATCTGTGGCTATGTTGCAAGTACTTTTGGCTCTCGATGTTGGTCGTGTGGATGCTTCTCTGGCAGTTGGTTAGCAATGTAAATGCATTCTCGTGACTCTGTTTGATTCTGCACAGCTTACTGACTCCTCTCGGCTTATTGTTAGTTTGCTTAGCTTAGTTTTAGATTAGTCCGAACACCTTAGTTCTCTTTAAAATGCCATTTCAATTGCTTTCACTTGAGATTATTATTTATTATTATGCGGTACGGTACAAAAAAAAGGAAACATGCACTTGGTGCACTGCTGCTATTCGTCACTTCGAACTGACTGTAGCTCATTATGCATTTTGATTGACATGCGTATCTCTGTATCTACAACACTATCCCTCTAAGTATCATCTGTATCTGTATCTGTATCTGACAGCGGCAGTGGCAGTGGCAGTGTCCTGTGGCCATTTCGGCTAGCAAAAAGGCTGGACGTCTGGCCTTAAATTCGTAACATCAACAAAATGAAATTAACATCAAAGTTGCCCAACCAGCCATGCGTTTGTGCGAGGTCCTGGCTGTATCCTGCCTGTCTGCGTCTGTGTTTGTGTGCGGCGGTCAGCCTTGAGGGAGGCTCTGGCCGTCTAAGCCCGAAATTAAATTCCAATTTAATTGAGCTGCAAAAAAGAGCACTACTCTGCTCCCGGGAGGTTTCCCTTGACTGATTGCCGAAAACACACAAATGAACTTGTTGTATATACACCCACACAGGCACAGAGACACACACACGCTTACGCCCACTGGCCGGCACACAATATTAAATTGAAATTACGTATACGTAGTGTGTGCCGGACCGGCAAGGGCTGGCGCACAAAAAATGCCAATAACGAGGCGAGAGCGACTGCCAGAGTAATTAAAATACAACTAGGAGTCACAAAGTGCCCACAATGGTGCAGAAAAGTCATCGCTTCTTGTTACTTTCCAATTGTATACATTATTCATTTGAAATGATTAATTAGGGAACGAGCTACTTCTAATTAAGTACTTCTACTCGCTGACTGCTGAAACTGCCACTGCTGCTGACTTACAATTACTTATTATTATAATGAGTTCTTAAGCTTATGCAAAACAAGGAAATATATTAAAGAAACTGGACAAATCGGGAGAACTTAAAGTGAAATAAAACGAGCATAAAGGAAACATAATCATAGAGCATAGTCCCATTTTCGCATTATTTTGATTTCTACTTGAATCCTTAGTTTTTCACCCTTGCAAACTACTTACTATCATCTATATGTATTTATCTGTACGATTCCAAAACCTTTATACTTTTAAAGGGGCGAATAAGCTGCTATTTTGAAACACGAACTTTTGGTTAGGCAGGCAACACTCTGCTTCAAGTAAATCGCATTGCTATTTGATTTCTGTTTTCTGTTTTGTTCTTGATATATATACACATATATCCTTGATTTCCTAATACGAATTTCCCTGAACAATTTGCAAGTGAAATTCATACTTATGCTCTGCGAAAATGGGAGTAAGCCCTTTTGATTTTAAACATTCAATGTGCTTGAATTTTCCGGGGGTTTTGTTTTGCGATGATCGCCGTAGTCGTCGTCGTCGTCGTTGTGGCTACTGCTGCTGTGCTGTCACAGTTTATTACGTGTGCAGGCGGGCCAGGAGGGCCAGGAGGAGGACGCCGGTGGCCAGGAGGGCCGGCGTACCGCCCACATGGCCGGCTGCCGAGGGATGCGCCTGGGTGCGTCGGTTATAGGGATTCTGTTGGTTCTGATTCTGATACTGGGGCGGTGGCTTGTTGTACATGTTCGCGTTGGAGTGCTGCGACTGGTAGCCCTGGTAGTTGCTGCCATAGGGGGCCAGGCCACCGCCGCCGCCGCCGAGGATGCCCAGCGTGGAGCTGGGGAGACCCATGCCGCCGCCGCCGCCGCCACCGATGCCTGCCCCGCCGCCAACGCCGCCAGGCGGACCGCCGGTCCCAGTGGGCCCGCCGCCGCCATAGAACGGTAGCTGGCCGAAGACGAAGGGCGGATTGTACGGATTCACCGGCTGCAGGCCGTGCATCGGGTAGCCGGGATTGAGGACGCTGCCTGGATGATTGGGTTGGGGGAATTGCTGGAACGAGGGCGCCGACGTGGGCGAGTTGTACGGGAAGATGGGCATGTTCGGGATGATGGGCATGTGGTGCTTGGCCCCAAAAACGTAGTGCGGATCGATTATCCCCGTGGAGGAGGCGCCCGCCGCTCCCGCGTTACCGTTTCCGTTCCCGTTACCGTTTGAGTTCGTGTTTCCGGACTTGTCGCGCTCCCCATTTCCGGCGTTTCCGTTTCCGGCCGCCATTTGCGCGTCGCCGCCACCACCACCGCCGCCGCTTGCGCCGCCGCCGCCCTGCTGATGGCTGTAGGTGTAGGTGTTAAGCGTGGGATTCGATGAGGCGGGTGCAAAGATGTTGTTCTCTGGTCCCTGGCCCAGACTCGATCCTGTTAGTGGTTAGATGTTTCGATGGCAGACACAAAAGAGAGAATGCGGGGTCGTTTGTTAATGCTTTTTTGGCCGAGACCATGACCCTGCCCCAGACCGCTCCTTCCACTTCTCCCCAGCCTCTCGCAGAGCACAGAGAAATGCCTCCAAAACTATATTTAATCTTGAGTGAGTAATCTTATCATCATTTGGATAATGCTTTAATATGCTGACTTTACTGACTGAACTGAATACATGCAATTATATTGTGACTCTATGGGCTATATGGTTAGATCTTTTCAGCTAATGAGATTGATTCGTTGTGAAAATTCGAATGGAAGTTCGGAAATTGAAATGCAAACCCCCATGTTGTAGAGGGCCTTCGCTGTGCTGCTTTTATTGTTCAAATCATGCATAAATATGTGGCAGAGAGGTGGAGAAGCAGGGGGGGTCGACTAGTTAGTTAGTTGGTTAGTTAGTTAGTTGGTTAGGCAGCCTTTGAGCAAATGAGGCGATGAATGAGCGAGCGAGCGAGTGACTGATTGATTGATTGATTGAGCTGGCAAAAGCTCTGGGTGTGTGTTGGTTGGTGTAGGTATGTCTTAGTTAGCCGTACATAATAGAATTGATCACATAAATATAGGCAAATGATAAACAAAAAAATAAACAAATAATTAAGCCAGAAACAAACAATAAAGTGGTTCAATTTCGAGTACTTTTGATAGCCTGGCAGAGAGAAAAACCCTATAGGTTTGTTAAGTTGTTATTGGTTTAAGGTAATTATAAGTAAGTATCGGACTTTGGGTGTTATCAAGGGACTCTCTGCAAGGATATCAAAATCTTCGGCGCCCGAAGTTGAACCTTAGCCCCCAAAGACCCAGGATAAGTTCCAGATAATCCACATAGACCGTTTTTGAGGAACCACGAATAAAAAAGAGAGTTGGAGTGCCAATCCTTGAGTCCCGTCAGTCCCGACAATGGTACAACCGACAACTCCCCCAGGGAAGCGCACAACATGAGAAATCAAGTGTTGGGGAATCCAAGTTAAATACCTGACGGATTGGCCGAGGGTGCTGCCAAGTTGGGGCTGCTGTTGACGGATCCTCCGCCTCCGGAGCGTCGCTTGCAGGTGGGATAGCTGCCGCAGTCCTTGCCATCCCGCTGGTTGTAGCTACAGGAGTCGCTGGTGATGATGCACTCCTCGGTGGGCAGACAGCCGATGTCCCCGCATCCACGGCCATACTCTGCGCCGCGGCAAGTTCGGGTTAACGGGTACGGATCATAGGATCATAGATCGTAGATCATGGATCATGGATCATGGATCAGGGGTGTCAGTTGTGTGGGTGGTGTGTGTGTGTGTAGTGTGGAGGTAAAAATCATACGGAAAAAAAGGGGGAAAAAACACAACAAATTATAAGCCTACTTAGGGGTCTCGGATTCTGGGTTCAATGTCAATGATGTAGGTTTGATGAGGCATGAAATTTGTAACACCGATCCGGGGTCGATCGGTGCTTGTTCGGGGAAAGTTACAAGTCACGGGGGAAACAATATCCACAATAAACGGAGCAGGAGCTCGCAGGCGGCCTGCAAGTCCCTGCTCTCCGAATATCACGTATACGTACTGGAGTATGCGTCCACGGTAAGGATGCTGCTGGCGAAGAGCGCCACAGCCAGTAGGGGCAGTGCCAGCATCCCGTTGCTCATCGATGCCACGCCCATAGTCCTCTCAAGTCGCCTGCTTAGCCGCCCTGCAAGGGAGTGCGAAAGGAATATTCATTTTAGTTGGCCAACTTTCAGACAAGAACTCAACAATAAGTTTTCTAGTTTACAGTGGCTCCTGACACAATGCATACACAAGACTTCATATGAAAGCCATGTTATTTTTAAGATACAAAGGGAAACATATATTTCCCCGCAGTAAAAACATATTTCCAAAGCCATAGCTAAGTTGGAAATGGGTACGTTCGAGGTAGGGTTGTATATAAAGAGGAAAAATTATACAAAAATATTATCAATATCATATTGATAATAACGCAAAGTTTAAGTTATCGCAAAACATTGCACTTAAATTTAATAAGCAAAAATATCAATTTTATCGAAATAATATCATTAATAGTATATAGAAAATATCTACGTTTTGTTATCGAAGCTTAAATTACCGCACTTAAAGTTAAAAAGCGAAAATATCTATATTATAGTATCATCAATATCATATAGAATATATCGTAGCTTTATTTATCGAAACTTCAATTACCACTCAACATCGCACTTAACGTTAAAAAGCGAAAATATCAATACTATCGAAATTATATCATCAAAATCATGTAGAAAATATCTAAGCTTTATTTATCGAAGCTTAAAATAATGAAAATATCTATAATATCGAAACAATATACGAACAATGTTATTTTATTTTATTGATTTTTTACTGTTTACATTTAAAACACTTCTAAGATTAAGCTGAAAAAGTTTTGATGTTCGTTAGAGTTTAAGCTAAATTAGAGTTTAAGCTAAATCTTTAGCACATCTTTGTAGACGGAAATTGGTTCGATATATCAAACAGAATATTGATTTATAGCACATATATCGCAATTTTAAAAAATCTTATAAAAATATAGATATATATATAGCCAACTGTAGTTCAAGCCCTTTTCTCTTATTTTTAAATGATTAAATTTTTGTTAGTAACCTAAAGAATGTTTATAGTAATAATAATTATAGTATAGTAATCTATAGAATGCTATTGAGCTGTTGGCCCCCCTTTGATATCCACTTTGCTCGTTGTTCTGCACTGTATTTGGCAACAACACTTGGTCTTACTGTCCCGAAACGCACTGTTCAGAGGCAGCTGAGACAGCCGCCGCGCCGCCTGATTATTATTTATATGTTGCAGCAGAGCACAAGGGGCCGGGCCCCTTTGGCAGGCCAAGTTTATTTATCACATTGACAGCTGGCTCAAGTTAAATGCGGTCTCGATGCGTCACAGAGAAAAGTGGAGACTGGAGGGGGGCAGAGGGGGCTGGGAGCAGAGGGGAAGGCCGCAGACAGCGACGGAATGGCGTCGCATTTGTTTGGCAAAAGGAAACCCCCCGAAAATTCCCGAATTCCCAAAGTGTTTCAGAGAGAGCTGTAGCGCAACCTTCTCCCGAACTCGAACTTGTAATCCCGAATTTCCCGGTCTCACCCCCTTTCCGGACTCAGCTGGGAACTCGACACGTCGCCCCAAAAGCATAAATTTGTAAATCTGAAAAATTAATACAAGGCCAGTAGTAATGGCAACCCGACCTGGGCCGGCGCTGAGTGCCTTGAGTCAGGCTGCAGGATGAGAGATGCTCCAGGGAGCTAGTAGGGGATGGCGACCTGTTCCTGTGGGAAGGTGGGCAAGCTAGGACCAACGGCGGCTACTTCCGGGCCCAAACAGGTCCTGGAGTCCGCCGAGGATGCCCGCCGGATGGGCATCAAAGTACCGCGCAACCGGGAGGAGTCCTGTGTCAAGAATCAGCCGTGTTCCAGTGATCCGATATTTCCCTATATCTCCGCTGACAACAGCGAGGAGTAGCTGGATTATTATGAGGAGGTAGAGGATGATGAGCAGGAAAAGAGGAGCAGAAAAAGGAGGTCCTGGCAAACCAGAACACCCTCTAGGAGACAGGCTCCTGTTTGGATATCAACATACCATATCGTACCCAGTGATAAAGGATAGCAAGTATCTAGGCATTCACTCTCTTTATTTCATATAAGTTTATGTAATTTTAAACAAAATAAAGCCATAAATATACCTAATCTCCCTTTTCGACACAGAGTTAATGCATTAACCAAAACATTTTTATGTTAACTTTGATCTGAGATCCCTTTGATCTAAAAATCTAGGATATTTATCTCTGGAATCCCTGTAACAATTTGCCAAGTGCCAGGGTATACGAACTTCGGCTTCCTGAAGCCACCTTCCTTTCTAGTTAATAAATAAAAATTCACTTAAGTGCATAACCCATCAAAAAGTGGAGAATAAATTGCTGAGAGGCGAGAGTGGAATTTTAAACGTTCTCTGGCTTCCACTTTCGTGTAATTTTTTGCGAGGAGCCAGAGAAGCGCCAACTCATTCCAGTCCAGCTCACCTGGAGGCACTCACTCCATCACAGTCAGCCCCAGCCGTGGTCCACCTTTCGCCTAATCAATTGCCCTTCGCCTTTGGAAATATACAAGCCGAAAAAGCCTGTGGAATTTTATCCCGTCGCGTTTCAATATATTTATAAAAAATGAACGCTTTTTTTCGGTTCCCAGCGAACCGTTCCCGGGGTTTACTTAGCCGGAGTCCACATGCCAAATTTCCATATTTTGCAAATGACTTGGCATCTTCTTTTTTGGGGGGACACAAGCGGAAAATGTAGCTCCAGCGCGGAGGAAATTAATTTAACGAATTCGCCGGCACTTCTCTCCGTTCGCATTTGATTAAATTTGAATTCCGCTTGAAGACTTCCCGTCATTCCCTGTCGCCAGCTTTCGGGAATATGGCCACGCAAATGAAAACGCATAAATCGGTCGTCTGTGTATGATTTGTGCACTGCTTCATTGGTTCCCCCAGAGATACACCTCCAACGGGAGGGAGATGAATCAGTGGGTCCAGGGGTAGTGCCAAAAAACACCAGAGACATGTCCAGGACACATGAGGGGTAGCAAAGGTATCTGTATGTTTTTTACCTCAGACTGTAAATAGATCCTAATTCATAGAAGAAAAATGAAAGGGCTAGAAAACCCACAGACAATTCGGGCTTTCTCTACTTTTGGTTCAGAAATCTTTAATCTTATTATTTTCAATAATTAAAACCGCAACTGAGCTGAATCCTATGAATTAATGAATTATTATTATTATTATTACTATAATACTTTGCTTTATTATTTTATTCCTTGAATTGCTTTTGGTTTTAAATTCCCCTTTTAAAATATTAAACAAACTTTAATTTTGCTCAGAAATCTTTAATCCTATTATTTTCAATAATTAATATAGCAACTAAGCTGAATCCTATGACTTAATGAATTATTATTTTTATTATTATTACTATAATACTCCATAATTATTACTATAAAACCACAGACAATTCGTGCTTTCTTTGCCTTTTGTTCAGAAATCTTTAATCCTATTATTTTCAATAATTAATACAGCAACTAAGCTGAATCCTATGATTTAATGAATTATTATTATTATTACTACTATAATACTCAATACTTATTACTATAAAACCACAGACAATTCGGGCTTTCTTTACCTTTTGTTCAAAAATCTTTAATCTAATAATATTTTCAATAATTAATACAGCAACTAAGCTGAATCCTATGACTTAATGAATTATTATTATTATTATTATTACTATAATACTCCATAATTATTACTATAAAACCACAGACAATTCGTGCTTTCTTTAGCCTTTGTTCAGAAATCTTTAATCCAATTATTTTCAATAATTAATACAGCAACTAAGCTGAATCCTATGATTTAATGAATTATTATTATTATTATTACTATAATACTTCTTACTTATTACTATAAAACCACAGACAATTTAGGCTTTGTTTACCTTTTGTTCAGAAATCTTTAATCCTATTATTTTCAATAATTAATACTGCAACTGAGCTGCATCCTATGATGTAATAAACTATTATTATTATTATTATTACTATAATACTCCATACTTATTACTAGAAAACCACAGACAATTCGAGCTTTCTTTAGCCTTTGTTCAGAAATCTTTAATCCAATTATTTTCAATAATTAATACAGCAACTAAGCTAAATCCTATGATTTAATGAATTAATATTATTATTATTATTACTATAATTCTCTGATTTATTATATTATTTTTTGAATCCCATTTAATTTAAAATTCCCTTTTTAAAATATTAAACAAACTTCAGTTAGTTTTAGATTTCTAGGGTGCCTTTATTGCCTAATTTTTCACTATACTTCAAGCTGCCTTGCCCGCAACTCCACTTGACTCGACCACTGCCCGGCTGTCCGTCTGTCCGTCTGTCCGTTCGTCTGTCCGTCCGTTAGCTGTCCGTCTCCGTACATTTGTCTGTGCGGGCCACGTCCCGGTCGACGGAAGCCAAAAGTGGAAATGCATGATAAATGACACAAGGTTTGGCTCTTCTTTTTCCGCTGTTTCTTATTATTATTGTTTTTTTTATTTCGATTTTTTTTGTTTCGGTTTTTATTTTTGTTTTTCGAGGCAACAGCGGTCGCAGGGGCAGGGGCGAAGTGGACAGGCCTTGTGCAGCAACATGAAGAACCAGAGCGACAACAACAATTTTTATTTCAAGAAACAACACACAAAACAGGGCAGCTGTGGGGCGGCGGGGCAGCAGCACGAAAATTGTGAAACGATGACGTCGTAAATGTTTTGTTGCAACATTTTTCCTTGCATGTACGTAGGGGAAAAATGGAAGACCAAAAGGAGGTGCAAAAATATGGGAAAAATGAAGTAAAAACAGCGAAGCAAACTGTCCGCGAAACGGAAGCGCAAATAAAACAACTGCAGGGGTAACCAGCCAAGCGGCCAGTGGCGTCGCGCAGCGAAATGAGGCCGCACAAAGGGGGCCCAGAGAAAGAAAAAGGGGGATGAAGTCAGCAAATAACAAAACAAAATCCAAAAAAACAAGACAACAAAAAAAACAGGAAATCAAGCTACATGAAGACCTTCTTGCCTTGCAGAGCAGAGGGTCCTGTGAACTCAGAGAGTAAACACATTTCTCAGCGACTTAACTTTTAATATTTATTAGAAATATATGCAGTTGTGACTCAAAGCTTTTATACTTCAAAATAAGTATATATATATAATCATATATATTTAAAATATATATTAACTATTTCAGTTTGATTTTAAAATGATTTTAAGTGAATTGATAGCTATTGTAGGTATACTATATTCTAAACATTAACTTAAGCAGATAATAACAATTATAATGAACAATATATTATAAATAACATTTTAATATACAATTAATAATTTACAAAAATGATTAAACTATAGTGTGAATAGTCTATTTTAAATATAAGTTAAAGATATATCGATAGTAAGTCTATAAAAGAGGTATACTATATTCTAAACATTAACTAAAGCAGATAATAACAGTTATAATGAAAAATATAATATAAATACAATTATAATATTCAAATTATAAATTTCAAAAATGATGAAACTGTAGTGTGAATAGTCTATTTAAAAAATAAGTTCAGGATATATCGATTATAAATCGATAAAGAGGCATTGCAATCTGCGATCTCTACTCTTTTTGTATTTTTAGGAAAGAATAAAGAACATCTAATATATAATTAATATATATATACTATTAACGAAGGCTATGATTTTAATAAAATTGTTTTATACTGTAGATTTAGAATTTAGAATATAGAACTTAAAATTGTTTACTGTTTGTGCCCTGATAAACATTAAAAGATGCCAAATATTTTTGTTTACTTGGAGCAACTAAGACCTTCGTTACGTATACATACTAAATTTGGCCAAAGTTTTTTAATTAAGCAACTGAATTTAAGAGTTTTGCAGAGGAACCCCCTTCAGCAGCCATAGATCCGCTGTGTGTACGTACATATATACATATACTCAGAGCCAACCCAAGTTGACCCACCGACAACAGGAAGGAGAGCTGGGAAAGCGAGGGAAATGGAAAAGGCAGGAAAGCGGGAAAAGCGGGCAGCAGCAGCAGCAGCAACGCTTTGGGCTCGCAAAGCATAAACCGAAAATTCACACTTGGTTACTTCCTTCATGACTTTGGATATTATTGTGGTTTATGTTAGTGCTGTCACTTGCCCGCCGGCCAGTCACGCCCCTCGTCCTCGTCCTCGTCCCCGTCCTCGTCCTGGCCGGTCCCCCTGCCTCCTGGGCCTCGACTCCGCCGCTGGGTGATGTATGAGTCCATGAAATGCGATATATTCATGTTAAATTATTTTGCAACAAGAAAAAAGGGAAGCACAGTCGGGGGCAAAGCTAAATAAAATAAAAAATAAAAAGGAGCAGAAGGAAGCGAGATGTCAGAGAGCGAGAGTCGCCCGCCAACTTCCTCACTTTACTTTATATCATTTCACTCCCATTTTTTTCGTCCTTTCTTGCTTTTTTTGCAGCAACTTTAGTGCAAAGTTTGGCGCCAGTTTGAAATTGCAATTGTAATTGAACAAACAATTAAAACTTTTAAATATTGTGACAGCATTTTTACAGTTAATTGCACAAGCGAACGAGCAGCTGCTGCCGCGTCGCCACCGCCGTCCCTCCCCCCTCCCCATGCCTTCATTCATTACTTCCAATTTATTTCAAAAACTTGTCCCTGCGCCCCCCCCCCCAGGAAATCCCTGCCAACAGTTTGCCCTTTTGGCATGCCAAAAATAGGTGCAAAGGGCACTGGCTCGCCCTGTCTCTGTCTCTGTCGCCGGCACTATCCCCCTCTCTCTCTCTCTCTTTCCCCCCGCGTACTGACAACTATTTGTCATTAGCTGGGGGCGTGGGGGGCGTGCCCAGCCACTATATATGCTTTTAACGGGACTCCGAAGTAGAAATGACAGACACCCGGCGAGGATGTGACCAGGTTTACTCTTTTCGCAAAAAGCACAGCTCGCTTTTTGGCGCCGCACTGAGCTTAATAACATTTTTACTTTAATGGCCATTTTTTAGACCTAAAGTTTAAAATTATTCAATGTTTCCACAAAAGTTACAGTCCGCACAAGTAGGTGCCAATGCACAATATTAAATTGATATATTTATAATAAATAATTATTAATTAGAGAGAGATTTCTTTAGAACCTGGTGTTGCTGGTAAAGCCACTACGGTCACTCCGATTTAAAGTAAGTAAAAATGATCCTTTATAACTGTAATTATTTTTACAATTAATACATATTAATATATATATTAATTGTAATAATAATTACAGTTATAAAGGATCATTTTTACTTACTTTTTTTATCATTATTATTATAATTAATGTACATATTATAATAACTATCTTAAATTTAATAAATATTATTATTATTATTATAATTAATATATATATTATCATTATTATTATAATTAATGTACATATTATATTTATTATTAAAATGTATATATATATATCATTATTATTTTAATTAATGTACATATTATAATTATTATTATTATAACAATTATCCAAGCACTTCTGCATTATGACAAACCTTAAATGATTTCTTTAACCTGTTAATAAACATAGCCTTATATAACTAATAAGAAATTTCAATTTAAATTAAATTAAAATTTAATAAAAAAGAAAACTAGTTTATTTTATTTATTTTCATGCTTTTGAGCAGAGTAGTTCCAATTCGGCCTTTAATGCTGCCATTATATACAATATATACTTCTTATATGCCATTTAATGCATTTGAAAAGTATTTTTATTATTAACCACAACTTTCCTAGTGTTTTCTGTTCGATCTATTTAATGTCAAATTCTCAATTTGTATTAAAAATTCTATATATATTAGGTATTTTTTATGCTTTCATTTCTTGGATGCAATTTAATGCATTACAGCTGTAATTTTGTTATTAAACCACAACTTTTCTTGGTATTTTCTATCTATCTGATAATGTAAATCTAATGCCTTAAATTTGTATTAAAAATGCTATATATATTATATAATTTTTATTCTCTTTGTGAATTCCAATTCAGTCTTTAATGGTAAAAATATATATTTTTTTGATGCAATTAAATGCACAAAATCGGAATTTTTGTTATTTAACCACAACTTTCCTAGTGTTTTCTGTGCGATCTATTTCAGGTCAATTTAAAGCCTTAAATTTGTATTAAAAGTGCTATATATATTATATATTTTTCATGCCTTTGTGCAGTATAGTTGCAACTCGGCCTCTATATACTCTATATATCTATATACTTCTTACATTAAATATAATGCATTAGAGTGCAATTTGTGTTATTAAACCCCGCCTTTTTCTGGTATTTTCATCTAGATCTATATTTTAATGTCAGTTTAATGCCTTAAATTTATTTATTATTAACGTTTTTGTGCAGTATAGTTGCAACTCGGTCTCTGATTAGAAAAATATATACTTCTTAGATTAAATATAAAGCATTAGATATTAAACTCCGCCTTTCTCTGGTATTTTCAGCTAGATCTATATTTTAATGTTAGTTTAATGCCTTAATTTTGCATAAAAAGTGCTATATATATTATGCATTAGAGTACAATTTTTGTTATTAAACTCCACCTTTTTCTGGTATTGTCTGCTAGATCTATATTTTAATGTCAGTTTAATGCCTCTAGCCCCTTGGACAGCAGTCCAACCTCCATGATAACTCTAATTAATGAAGTTAATTTAATGCAGTGCCAATGCCGCAGATCACAGGAGTAACAATATACCCGTGAATACTAAAAGTGCGAACCGAGGGTGACTTTAATTAACGAACGCAGCGATTTTGCTTATTTCTGAAATTTATTTCGGTTCAGCGGCACCATTTCGGCCTTATTAAATTCCACGGGCCAACTGAAAAAATCGAGAATAGAAGCGCCAGGGGCGGCGGGTGGAAAGCGTCGGAAAGGTAGGGGGGTGCGTCCCTAAAAAAATGTCAATTTGTGACCAAATCTGGCAGGGCGGGGGGGGCAGGTTTTCCGCCAAAGAAAAACGAATCACAAAAAGGCGGAGTACAAAAAAAAAATGGGAAATAAAAAATAGCAGAAAAACGGAAAATCTTTTGTAGGGCAGTTAATTAAAAACTTCACATTAAGAGCAAAACGTGGGCTGTGGGGGCGTGGGGCGAGGGGTGTGGCACCGGCACACATGGAGGAAAATGTGACAAAAGGAAAGCTCTCAGAGTTTCCGACGACTGCAGCCATTATTAAAAAAGTCGGGGGGCCGCTGAAATTGAAATGCATATTGAAGGCGTTCTTTGGGGGCAAGGCAGAGCCTGCGGCTACAAATTATTGCGTTCCGAACATCGAACCATCGAGTGATGTATGTGTGTCCAGCCTGACTGGCATTGGGGCCGGCATTCCTTGGCCCCCAGTAATTTTTCACTTACCCGCAACGTGGGAGCCCCAGCATGTGGCGCGAAATTATCACCAATGTGGGTCAGCACCTCAGCACTGAGCCATATTAGACTCAGTCATAACATGCAAAAATCAGGAAAGAAATCACTAGCAGCAAATATATATATTATGGTTAGGAAATATATATATTCTAGAGGAGCTGGAGTTTCCACATTCTTTACTATTTAAATTTAAATAAATTCTGTTTATAGTTATTCCTGCATTTCTTTCTCTGTACTGAACCTGTCGCAGCCCGGCCTGATGATGATGATTGATTTCGTTAATTTAGTTGAACAGCTGAGCTCGTGGCGAGCCATGAAAAATGAATGACACTCCGGGCGCAGCTCCGCTCCTGCGATTCAGTTAATCTAATGGGAGCCGGGAGTGGCCAAGGACGTGGCAGCTGCTGCTCCAGTTGAAAGGCACCAATCGCAGGAGTAGTTTTCGGGGGTCAGCTGTCAGCGAAATGCGTTTCCGGGGAATCGATGTGGGGGCAGATATGATAGATATATAGATATATGCCACAAAGGATCAAGTACTTGCTACAAGTACATGGCTTACAAGATAAAACTTTCCTTGTTCGTTGCGCGCTCGCTTAACCCTCGAGTGCCGGGGGGGACTGGGCGGGAAATGATTCTGGTTATTTATTTATGTCGCTGGCGTGGTTGTTGCCGCTGTTATTTGTTGTACTTATTAGCAGTACATAAGAATAACTATCAGCCGGAGGGTGCACTTGTCCAGCTCCAGCTCCAGTACAGCTACAGCTACAGCTCCTCCTGGTCCTTAATAAAGTTTGCTTCAGTTTTAGTTTCAGGGATGTAAATTCTGCTTTCTGCCTCCGCTGGCAGCCATAAAGAGTGCCTGCTCCTCCGTCCTAGCCTTGTTTTGCAATCATTTCATTTCTTAGTCAAAGCAGCCACGTCGGAAGTTATTATTTGCCAGGCAACTGCAGGGACTTGACCAGGAAAGTAGGAAGGACGAGATGGAAAACAATTGAGCCGGCGACGCGCCAGCAAACAAAGTTTAAATTGCAGTTGGGCGAGAGTTTTAAATTATGTGACCAGCACTTGGAACTCAGTTTCGCCGGCATTCTTTCCCAGCTAATTGCTGTCTCCAGAAAATTCTTCACTCGAACCGCTCGAGGCCTCGAGTGGCCACATCGCGTATACGCCACGTATCGATGGAAAGCCGGAGATCCGGCCTGGCCTGGCCTCTGTGCTAAATGGAAAATCCATAAGCACTAAAGAGCCCACTGAGCTGAGGCAGATGAGCTGGAAATTGAGCTGGAACTGGAGCTGCTGCTGCTCCCAATCGGAGCAGGCCCCTCCCCTCCATTGGCAAGTGCACACTGGGCGCTGAGATGGGGTGGAGTCTTGAATACACTACTAAAAAAGAGTGGGTTTTCATGGGCTAAATACTTGATCATTTCCATTTTTTACATGGCATATTATAGTATTAGTATTTGGTGTACTTTGAACTCAAAATTAAACTGGAAATGTATTTACATTTTTCCATGTTCACTGCGTTTCAGGCCTTGTAAGAGTTTTCCATTTCAGGTTAGTATTCACTGAAATTTCTCTAAATTTTAAATCCCTTAAAGATCCCTTAAAATCTCTAAGAGTATGCATTATGGAGGGATTACGCAGGGATCCGCAATCTGAAAAATGTACAGATAAAGCATATACCACGAGTATTATATATTTAAAAGAATTTACTTATGGATCCTCTTTAATATATAATATCCATGGCATATTCTTTTTCTGTATATTTTCCAGATTACGGAAGCTTTAAGTCCTTTAAAAAAGTGTCTAGGAATATGCACTATGGAGCATACTTATGGATCCTTTTTTAATATATAATACCCATGGCATATTCTTTATTTACTATGGATCCTCTATAATGTATAATACCCATGGCATATTCTTTATCTGTATATTTTCCAGATTACGGAAGCTTTTAGTCCTTTAAAAAAGTGTCTAGGAGTATGCACTATGGATCATACTTATGGATCCTTTTTAATATATAATACCCATGGCATATTCTTTATTTACTTATGGATCCTTTTTAAAATATGTATAATACCCATGGCATATTCTTTATTTACTTATGGATCCTTTTTAATATATAATACCCATGGCATATTCTTTATTTACTTATAGATCCTTTTTAATATATGTATAATACCCATGGCATATTCTTCATTTACTTATGGATCCTTTTTAATATATGTATAATACCCATGGCATATTCTTTATCTGTACATTTGCCAGATTGCGGATCCCTGCGTTTCCTTCAGTGCCAGGTCCTTGCCGGCTTTATGCTGCTGGTTATCCTGTGGTGCTTTTCTGGGGTGTGTTTATTGAACACTGAACCCGGGGATCTCCGTAGCCCGACGCCTGGCCAACAAGTTGCCGCTGTAATCCACTTAAGTCGTTGCCATAGCTGCCGATAGCTGCTGCTGCTGCTGCTGCTGCTGCTGCTGATGTTGCTGCTGCTGCTGCTGTTGCTGCTGCTGATGTTGCTGCTGTTGCATCGGCATTCCAGATACTTTGGCGCTGGCTCTTTTGTGCTCTGCGATTTGCATAATGCCACGAGGAGGCATAAGGCAGAGGCCAGAAGGCGGAAGCGGGCGACGGAAGGGTAAGTGCACGGCACAAAAGGCTGAGGAATACGGGAGCCGAGCACTTGAGTGCAGGCCAAGAATAAAGGACCAAGGAGCAAGGACAATGGCGAATGGCCTATGGCCGCTGCCCCTTAACCCTGGCCTGTTTATGCTTTACGGCATTTTATTTACTAATAAAGTCCTTATGAAGTCAATGCCAAGTCGAGTCCGCAAACGGGCAAATCCAGTGCCATAAATCCTGTTCACAGGATGTTCGTTAATCGGGCCGCTGTTTCGCTGCGTAATTGAAATGCTTTGACATGGCCGATTTAATTTATCACCACACAATTTTCAATTAAATTGGAAGTGCCAAATTGAAATCGGAAATATTTATGCCGCTCCGCTCCCCTCCGCCCTGCCCCTGTCCCCTGCCCCCTGCCCCTGGTTCACGTTGAAAATTTAATCAAATGCCAAAATGCGAGGCGAAAACTAAACAAACCGCCAGTCAAAGGAGAGCAGCTCGCTCACACACACAGCCACGCCATAAAGCATACACATAAAGCCATCTATATACACACACACATATATGCATGTGCTGTGTGTGTGTGTGTGTGTGTGTGCGTATTAGCCGGGGTAGCAAAATTAATTAAGTTGAGAAAATGTCAACGCTGCTGCTTTTGGCTTGACAACGCCGCCGCCGCTCGCCGCTCGCTGCGCGGTGCTCGGTGCCGGTGCCGGTGCCCGGTGCTTCCCCCTTTAAATTTGCACCTTCGTACATACCTCTGTAAATATGCCGTGAACAATGGCACGAACATGTGCATATCCGCATCCGCATCCGCATCCGCGCTGATCCTTTCAGGTGCTTAACATAAGGCAATATTAATACTTATTGTTTACAGAGACCCGCTAGAGCCCAGGGAGCTTGTAGAGTATTTTTCGAATCAAAAGGGGTTTCTTTTTATAAATTATTTAAATATATATAAATTAATATATTATAAATAATTAAATATTTGGAAGAATTGATACTGGCAAGGCCCAGGGAAGCTTGTAAAATATTTCTCTAAATAAGAGAGGTGTCTCTTTATAAATTATTTAAAAATATCATAAATAAACAAATATTTAAAAGAAGTAATACTGGCAAAGCCCAGGGAAGAGTGCCAAATATTTATCTAAATAAGAGTGGTTTCTATTTATAAATTCTTTAAATATATTATAAATAAATAAACATTTAAAAGAATTGATACTGGCAAAGCTCAGGGAAGTTTGTAAAGTATTTCTCTAAATATGAGAGGTTTCTTTATATAAATTATTTAAATATTTGATAAATAAATAAATATTTAAAGGAACTGATAAATTCTGGTAGAGCAGACATCGATTTAGGTGCAAGTCCTTCTTCCATTTAAAAGGTAGACAATAAAATGTTTCATTTGTTTTAAGTTATAACATTTTTTAGCCCAGTTTAAGACACGTTTTTGGGTAATTTTAAAAACCCCAGGGGACTTCTATAGAGCCCCAGCTTAAACTACATAAATAAGCTATTATTACTCATTCCCACTTCCTTAATAGTGTTTTATTTTGAGAAAATACTAACCAAAATTAATTACAATGGCGAACTGTAAAGCATTCTGAAATATTTTGTAGAAAACCTAACAAAACCTATTTTTAACTATCTTATGCCAAGTAAAGCGACTGTTTTCCTCTTCATACGGGTATCCTCCACCAAAGGGTATACCCCATTCGACTCCTTTTGCCGCAAATTCGCCAGCAAATTGACTTTTCGCTTCCAGCTTGTTCCCATTTTCCCATCCGTCGCAGCCATTTTGTGCAGCTGCCTGCATTTTCCACACACACATACGGGTGTGTGTGTGTGTGTCGGATTCTTCCATTTTCCTTTTTAATACTTATTTTTGGTCTTGTTAACTTTTTCCCAAAACCCACACGCCACACAACCACACACCACACACACATCTGGCCCGCACACCTGCTGATTTAATATGGCACAAAAAATGCGGTTTAAAAAGCTGCTAACTTTATTTTATGATAAGTTCATATGGCCGCCACTAACGTGTTCCCCTCCCCCCATTATAGCCCGGCTAAGTATATAGGCATATATGCTGCCGGGGAGTGGGACTGGCACAAAGCAAAAAATCAAATTAGAAGGGAAAATCCCCAAGGAGCTAGTACAATTAGTTAAAAATGCCATAGAACGCCTCTCCCCTCGCCCTCTGGAGTTTCTAATTCAAATTCTTATTTTTATTTGTATTTTATATTCCTGCAGGGTTTCCTTTTTTTTTTTTTTTTTTGAGCTGGAATTCGGCATCCGCTGTCGGCGGGGCAAACATCGAACGGAAAATTTTTCATTTTCCATGCAAAACTGCCGCACAGCTCGATAGTCACGCATACCGAAGCAGGGGCAAGAAGGGGTTAAGCGGGGGGTTAAAACGGCAGCAGGGGGGGGGTGGTTAAATGATGATGATGTTGCCCATGGACCTGCCTCCTCCTGGAACTGATTCTGTTTGCCCGATAGGTGACGAAAAAGTCAAATTGTGGCAGCCAATTAGCAGCAGCTATGTATCCCCTGGGGCGCGCCAAAGGGTTGGGCTAAAAACGCGGTTCGAGGACCTCAGAGGGACGCAGGACGAGGCCAAGAAAGTAACGCAGGCAGCAAGTCAAACAGAAGCGGGCAAAGTGTGTGCAAAGGATACAGACCGGGCCAGGACTCGGTCCCGAAATATGACTATTCTTACTCCACGAGGAGTCCCTGTATATAAGCTCCTCCTCGCAGGGGGGAGTGTCCTGTACATAGCCAAACTTAATCAGGACTTAACTCAGTTCGGTTTTAAAAAATGCTTCGATGAACTGGCTGCCTGCCTAATCGAAGTGTGTGTGTGTGGGTTCGAAGCGTGTGTGTGTGTGTGGGTTCGAAGTGTGTGTGTGCTTTTGCGGACGTGCCCGCCGTCCAAGACTCTCGTCATCCTAGATGAGGTCGTTTATAAATGTTGACAAAAGGCGTTCCCAGTTCCGATAATCATCTGACAGCTTTTGCGCTATCAGCGACAAGACACACACAGGAAATGTAAAGAGACACAGGCGAAGGCAGCGACGAGTCCATGTGAGAGTCGCTTTTGCCTCTGTCAGCATTGTGGACAGGATACAAGGATACAAGGATACAAGGAACGGGAGCCGCAAGATGCCAAAGATGACTAGGGAAAACCCTGCCCTAGCCGAAGTTCCTGTGCCCTACATTAAAAGGGTTAAATTTAATTAGAAGTTCTAAAAATAGGGTTTTTCTAACATTTATTCTGAGGAAACTACTCTCCCAAAATTGTGGATCCTCAAACTGAGGATAATCTATAGAATAGTAAGTTCTGTCAGTATATCTATAAGTATAATCTAGAACTTAATCGAAGGAATAAGGACCTGTACCCTACATTAAATGGGTTTAATCTAATCAGAAGTCCTAAAATTATAGGCTTTTTCTAACATTTATCCTGAGGAAACTACTCTCTGTTTTACCTTAGGGTGACTTTGAGGGGTATTTAAAAATTATTCAAACAATAATTGAAGCTGCTAAGACAGATCTCCCAAAAAGCATTCTGCGGTGGATCTGGATCTTTAAAAAGAGAATAATCTATAGTATAATAATCTAGAACTTGATCAGAGGAATAAGTTCCTGTAAACTATATTAAAGGGGTTAAGTCTAATCAGAACCCTAAAAATAGAGGGTTTTTCTAATATTTTTCCTGAGAAAACTTCTGTATGCTGTACTTTAAGAATTAGCACACACCTTAAGCTTACTTTGGAGGGGTTTTTAAAATTATTCAAATAGTTCTTAAAGCTGCTAAGGCAGATCACCAGGAACTCCTCCCAAAAAGACATTCTACGGTGGAACTGGATCCTCAAAAAGAGGTTAATCTATAGCATAATAAGTTCTGTCTGGTATATCTATAAGATAATCTAGAACTTAATCGGAGGAATAAGTTCCTGTACCTATATTAAACGGTTTAATCTAATTACAAGCCCTAATAAAATATGATTTTTCTAACATTTTCCTGAGGAAACTTCTGTATGCTTTATTTTAAGAATTAGCACACACCTTAAGGTGACTTTGAAGGGTATTTAAAAATTATTCAAACAGTTCTTAAAGCTGCTAAGGCAGATCTCCCAAAAAAGCATTCTGCGGTGGATCTGGATCTTTAAAAAGAGGATGATCTACAGTATAATAAGTTCTGTCTAGTATATCTATAAATATAATCTAGAACTTGATCAGAGGAATAAGTTCCTGTAAACTATATTAAAGGGGTTAAATCTAATTAGAAGCCCTAAAAATGTAGGCTTTTCTAAAATTTTTTCTGAGAAAACTTCTGTATGCTTTATTTTAAGAATTAGCACACACCTTAAGGTGACTTTAAAGGGTATTTAAAAATTATTCAAACAGTTCTTAAAGCTGCTAAGGCAGATCTCCAGGAACTACTCCCAAAAAGGCATTCTGAGATGGATCTGGATCTTTAAAAATATTAAAACCACAAGGATTTCCTTAAAGAAATGCTTAATCTACAGTTTAATAGGAGAAATAATCACTCGTTTTCTTCGATGGACTTTAAACAGAGGGAGTTACTCGCACACCGAGAGAAGGACCTGGCTAGATTGCTGCTCCTGCTGATGCTGATCACCAGGACTCAGGCCTAACAGATTGGGAAACTTGTATTTTATGAAACTTCCCAAACTTGGGAGGAAAATGATAATACCCCAGAAAGGTAGCAAAAGGGGAGAGGGAGTAAGAATGGAAAATGGGGAAATGGGAAAATGGAAATGGAAAAAGATGACGAGGAAGCAGCAGCCGTTGTGCCCTAGGGGACGCTGACCCGCTAATGAGCCGCCAAAGCATAAAGAAATGTGACAAGGGTCGTGCCTCTCACCTCCGCCTCCGCCAGCCCCTTGTGTGCCCATTTTCCGAGCTAAATAGGCGCAAGGCCAGGCCGACAACAACAACAACGCCGAGAAGATGCAGCAGCAGCAGCAGCGGCAAAAATAAATAATTCCTGCAGCTCATTAGAAGTCCAAGGGGTATAAGCCAAAGCGGGAAAATCGAAGGAAGGCGCCACAATGCGAACTGCAAGACAAGGGAAACGCAGCTCCGCAACAACAACAACAGCAACAAGCACTGGAAACTAGGCTGCCGCAGAGGGAAGGGGGCAGCGGGGAGAGGAGCGGCAGCGAAAGTGAACAAAGTTAAACAATTGAAATGGAAATTAGTTGGCGAGCGTAGAAATTAGTTGCTGAGCGAAAAAACCAAGCCACTCGTGCGCCAATTAGGCGAAAGTATTTCCTAGATTGCATCTGGCTAGAGGGGAACATTTCTTCTACGAATTAATGGCAATTAAAGCTGATTTCAGGGAATATAAGTATATATATAAGAATATATAATAGAATAAAATAATAACTAATAATACATAAAAATAGTAATATATAATAAAATATATATAAATAACTAACTAGTAATCTATAATAATGTATAATAATAACTTGTAATACCTTATATAAGCATATATAATAGTATATAATAACTAATAATATATATTAATATATAATAATAATAATACAATTAATTCAAACATTTCTTCAATAAATGAATAGGAATAAGGTTATATATTATGTAGAATACATAATAATAAGTTGTAATATATAATAATAATATAATAATATAATAATAATATTAGCTACTATATATATTAATAACTACTAATATATAATAATAGATAGCAATATGTAATAAAAACTAATAATATATATTAATAACTAATAATACACATTAATATCTAATAAAATATAATAATATCGAATAATATATATTAATAATTAATAATATATAATAATCGCTACAAAAATATAATAATAACTAGTAATATATAATAATATACAACAATAAGCAAATATATTTATTAATAACTAATTATATATAATAGTAGCTAGTAATATATAATAATATATAATAATAACTAATAACATATATTATTAAATAATAAGATATAATCAGATATAGTAATATATATTAATAATAACCAATAATATATAATAATACTTAATAATAGATCAGCTTAACTCTTTTAAGGCTTTTCTGGTTAGAAATTAATTTGTATCTGAACTGATACTGACTCCTAATTAAAAAAAAATAAAAATATCTGCCTCTCCACGATAATAATATTTATAAATAAAATTACTATTCAGATTTGCGGGACTGCAAGGGAAAATATTTATACACATATGAATACCCATAAATTTAAAAAACTCTGCTAAGTATATAAATAAGTATATAAGTATATAAATAAGTTTAACACCAACTTGGAAACCTATTTAACATTGCTCAAAAATTAATTTTACTCTCAACTCAAGTGTTTTTCTAGGAAAACAATTTCAACACGAAATACCTATTTAACATGGCAAAAAAAAGTTTTTTCTTTGATTTCTAGTGCTTTTCTTGGAATATAATTTCAACGCCAAGTTCTTGACCTGTTTATAAATACAATTTCTTTGATTTGAAGTCTTCCTCTTGAAAAATAATTCAAGCACCTAATTTACATGACTCTAAAAAATAAGGTTTACTTTCAGTTCTTTGAAAATAATTTCAACACCAAGTTCTAAACCTCTTTTACATGACTCGAAAAAATTAAGTTTCATTGATTTCAAGTGTTTTTCTGGGAAAATAATTTCAACACGAAATACCAATTTAACATGACTAAAAAAAGAGTTTTCTCTGATTTCAAGTTCTTTTTTTGGAATATAATTTAAAAACCAAGTTCTTGACCTATTTTACATGGGTTAAAAATGGAGTTTTCTTTGATCTCAAGTGTCCTTCCTGAAGGACTTCCGCTCCACTTGCACATTTCCCTTAATGGGTCAGCGCGGCGCGGGGGCTCAGGGAAGCGATCCTGCCGGTGACAGTTGCCGGGCTGCTTGATTAAGAACTTAGTTAAATGGAAATCTACACAGAAATGCAACAAAAAAAAGCAATAAAATGAATGGGAAGACAACAAGTATGGCGGGGAGGACAACAACGAATGGGTGGCGCCGAGCAAGGACCAAGGAGCAAAGAATTTAATTTGCGCAAAAGGCACACAGAGACAAAACAAATATGAATGGCCTGGATGGTGTCTAGATGGTGGGGCCCCTAAAAAGAGCAGCGAATTTCGCCTTTTGAGCTTGGCATCATATATCTTTCAGTCAACAGCAGGCAGTCCGCAGTTGGTTTGTCACACAAAAAGACAGGCCCTCCCCCGGACGGAACCTGGGGGAACCCCCTTCAATTTCCACTTCCGCCTGCACTTCCTCCGTCGTCTGCGACAGCGTTGCAATTAAATGAACGCAGCGCACAAAAGTATGCAATACAAATGGCGCTCGCTGCGAGCCGGGCCAAGAATTAAGCCAGGGCGGGGACAGGGGGAATCTGGAGAATTTTAGAAGGAAATATTCTCGGTGCACAGTTGGTAGAAAGTCGGATTTACTCCTAAACCTCAACTGGGCTGGACTGTTTCAAATTATCTTTGGATAATCATATAACCTGGCCGTGTTTACTGCTTATTTTTAGGTGCCTCGAAGGGAGTGCTTTTCAGCAGCTTGGCCATATTTTTATGACCCACTTTCGAGCGATTGAAAGCCTTATTCGAAACCATAAAGATTTTGGGAACAGCCCGAACCCCAGGATTCCCCACGATTCCTCAGGAAGGCGAAGCGAGTGCCCACGTACAGACATAAAAGGCGGCCAAGTTACGTGCACTCAACACCTGCCCAGAGTCTTTCAGCCCAGATACCTGTCCTGGCCAGACAGCCAGGTAATACAATTATGTAAGGCTCTGAATGTTTGGGAAAGCCTTAAAAAGAAAGGATACAATCTAAGCTTCTTGCAAGTGTCACTGACATATCGCAGATACATTTCGAATTGAGGCAGAAAGAATTAATTTATAATAGCTGATGCTCTAGGGAGCATAATATTCTATGTGTCTCCTGTCCTGAATCACTCGCTTACCTTTACAATTCAGACCCAGTTAAACACAGAATTCCCCACAGATTTTGTTCGCCGCATGGAGCAGGGAGTCCCCGCCACCCGTCCACTCAGTGAATTGGCGAGTGTGTGGCAAATGCAATTGAAAGTGATAATTTCATTGCATCATGCACAAAGGCCACCCTTCAGGGGAGGCGGGAGAGGGAGAGGGACTCTTTCATCCACACTCGCATCCGCATCCGCCTCCGCATCCGCATCCGTATCCGCTGGATGCCCCCTCGTCTTCCCAGTCGCTCTACGGTTATCAGGCACGTCCATGGCCAGTTACACACACACACACACACACATGTATGATATATGCACGTACGTAGGTACATTCTGCCCACATACTAAGACAAAGGTGGGGACGCCTTCATGCACTCCAGGAAGCATACACTGAGAGAAATGAGGGAGGAAGTAATTTGAAGCATTAACATGGCTACCAAGATCTATCTTAGCTAATAACCAGTAAGTGCTTGACTAATATCTCATAAAACATAACTAATACAACTCATTAATAAATAAATAATAATAAATAATAAATTTGTAAAGCGCTTAAGTGGCCTTAGAATTCCCAACTGAATCCCGCCACCGAAAAGTATGAAAGCTAAGATGGCTCAGCAAGCGGATACTGAAGAGGGCCTGGACTAGGCATCTATGATTTCTTTAAATGATAAATTGATAAAGTCTCCTTAATTTAGTCCCATTTCTCGCAGTGCACGCCGCTGGCATGACGCTTGGGCAAATCAGGTTAAACACACGACAAGGAGTGGGCGGCGGGGGCGTGGATTAATGGGAAATGCAAACCAAAGCCAAACCAATTGGATCATAATTGCTTTACGGGCGCCAAACGCAAATGAGTCGTAAGCGAAGGACGCAGGACGTGGGACGTAGGACTCTGCTGCCAGGACGAGCCCTGGCATCTGGATCGGGACAAGATTGGGGGAGTGGACTATGGACTATGGACTATGGACTGCCGGAATGGGGGCAGCCACACTGCCTCGTGTGGCGCCGCCTGACTTTGTCAAGCCAAGGAGGACCCCCAATTCAGACCTATCTTCGGGAAGATGTCGGACCACACAAATCGAATTATCAATTGCCATAAGCACTTGGGACATTATTGAACTAAGCGCTAGTTAAATCTGGTAAACACACCTCAGGTGTATATACGAGCGTTCAACACCTGCAGTTGAATAACAATAAACATAAATATAATAATATAAATATAGTTTCAGTTACAAGGAATCAGGTAAGATTCAGGCACAAAAGGAACGAGTAATGCTGGGGCTAAGAAGAACTCTAGAAAATATATAAGAGTAGCTCTCTCTTATCCTGAAAATTCAGGATATCTGAATTCCTTACATTTATTTCCCCCCCTTTTCTGCTTAACCCATGCTGAGCATTAACCGCTCTCGTCATTAGTCGAGCTGAGTTATTAATTCAAATCATTCATTCAGCGAATGCAAATATTTGCCAGCTGGGTGCTGTGGGGGTAAGTGCAGAAAAAAAAGAAAAGCAAAACCGGATAAGTATAAAAAAGTATATAAAAAATATGGAAAAACGGGTATAAATCAAAAAGGAAACAAGTAGAAATGATTGCGGCTGCTGGGGCGTCGTCATCGTTAATTTGTTATTTGATGTGCGCTCTAAGCACACATAAGCGGAGTCCCAGAGCTGGGGCTCCCCTCCTCCCTCGGCCCCGTCCTGGGAGCCACTGGGGCTCACTCACTCACTCGCAGGACTCGCAGGAGTCAGCGACGAACGATGAAGGACTGAGGACGGCGAACGGAGGACGCAGGACGACGACGAACGTCAACGACGCACTTAATGAGCCCCGTGTGGCCAACATGTTAATCCATCCCGGCCTGAACGGACCACACTGGGAGAAAGCTCTGCTAACTACCTTCCCAAGCACAAGTAAGCTTAGGAATAATAAGTAATATATATGATAATAATAAACATAAAAATAATACTATTTAATAATGGTTATAATAATATTATTAAATACTGTATTATTATTATCATATATATAATTCTTAAGCAACTGATAAAATGCTTAATAGCATAAATATATTATTATTAAGAACATATAATATTTTTATATATAATATAATAATATTCTTATTACCATCTATATTATTCTCAAGCTTATTTGTGCTTTATGTGCTTGAAAATAATATATTTTAGCCTAGAACCTTAGTTTGAGTTCATTTTCTTTCATATATATAATATAGTACTATTATTATTACTATCTATATTATTCTTAAGCTTCTTTGTGTCTAAAAATAATATATTTTAGCCTGGAACCTTTGTCTGAGTTCATTTTCAATATATCATGATATATAACAATATTCCATAAAGGAATAATTAATTAAATACAAAAATATATGGAAAATATTATATTAAAAAGACAACTGATATAGGTTAAAATATAATAATGTTGAATATATTCAGAATATAAAGTGGAAAGAATATTGACAATTTTTGGACTTGGAAAATATATGCAATAAACAAGTTTGATATTTAACAATATTCCAAAAAGTTCAATATTCGAGACGCTCATTTTGTAATTCAAGTATTTCGTTTATTTATTCCTTAATTATTTAAATTCTTTACATACCTGGGATTAAATCTCAGTTGATGTTTTAAAAACCTGCAAATAAACAAAAGGAAAAGTAAATCTTTAGCATATTATTGGAACTATGAGAGTATAGTAATTAAGTAAAGATAAAACAATAAATAATTATAACAAAAATACTACGAAATGTAATTATATTTATTGTGCCAACCATTTTTACATACTATTAAGTAAGTTATGGTTAATTTTGTTCAGTGCAGAAACTCCGGTCTACAGACTCCCGACTCTGGACCAGCGGAGCCGGCGTCAGAAGTCGTCATTCAGCGCGGCAGCCCCCGTCCCCGTCCCGCCCCCGGCCGCAGCCCCGGCCGCAGCCCCTCCGCAACCCCTCCGCATTTGTTTCGCGAGCGCATACGAATGCATTTTTGTGTTTTAATTGCCCCCCGGCTGCGGGAAGTCCCCGAGCGGGCTTAGCAGCCATGGAGCCACAGCAGAAAGGCAGCAATTTTTTACATTTCACGCTTATTTATCGAGGGGCGGCGGCGCTTAGCTGCGGCGCTGGGGGGGGTCAGAAGGGGAGTCGCATAAATCAAGAAGCTGACGAGGCTTCAATGGCAGGCGGCGACGCTCGGTCCAGTCGCCACTTGCTGGCCGCTGCTGGCTTTCTTTGGCCAACAGCCCCCTGGCCCCCTGCCCCTTTCGGGCTTGCATTTGCCAACAAATTATAAATTAATATGGCAAAAATTCCATTTGAGGGGCTTCGTTATAATTGAGCAATAATAAGCAAGAGGAAATTTGGCCCCTACACTAATTACAAACTGTTAGCCCTGCAAGTTTAAGCCAAGCCAAGTCTGTTCTTAATTTAATTATTTACCAGGAAGTATAGAAAAGGGCGATATGGGATATGGCTAAGGATTTGCCAGTTCCTAAAGATAATTGAGTGGATTTTCGCGCTGGCTGTGTACAAAAATAAAAGCCAACTAGAGTTAGGGCTCAAACTGTAACTGGCCACTGGCCATGGGCCATCAGACATCAGGCATCAGACATTGGGCCCAATGAGACCAGGGGCCATGTCGTCGTTGTCGTTGTCGTTGTCGTTGTCGTCATGGCCCTGTTAGATCGCTCTTTGGGGTAAAATAAATTACCATAATTTAAGCGTAATTCAGTGCCAGCGGCAGCAAAAACTGTGGGCCCTTTGGCGTTGGCGGCTCCCAGCTCCCGGCTCCCGCCTGAAACTGGATCTGGAGTTATGGCCACTATACACACACACACATTCACATATCTAGCGTAAGTGTACATGTGTGGGTGTGTGCTGGTGTCGTTATGTCGTCTTCCCGGCTAAGTGGACACGAAACATGCACGGACCAGCCATGATTTGTTGGCGGCCCAACTCCGCCATATATTGTTTTTCTCTCCCTTTTTTTCGAGCCCTCCAGAAGCGAGCATATGCAATTGGTCAATTGATTTATGCCGGCCATATATAGACTCTAAAAGCCAGAAACTTTGACCTTCTGGCGGAGTACTACCCCTTCTTATACTTTTATTATATAACTCACTAGATAAAGTACTTGAAATTTTGTTTTTAGCGGTTTAAAATCACCTTAAAAGGTGTCTAAAAGTATGCAATAAATTTTAAGATTCAATTTTATTTTCGAGACTCATTTTGTGGCATTATTTTATTCACAAAAATGTGATTTCTGTGTCTGGTTTTGAGGTAATAATAGTATTAATCGTTAAAAATATATAAGCATAACTTGCTGCTTCGTAAAACCTTTATTTGAGTTCATTTTCAATATATCATGATATATAACTATATTCCATAATGGAATAATTGATTATTATATAAACATATATGGAAAATATTATATTAAAATGACAACTGATATAAGTTATAATATAATAAAGTTGAATATATTGAGAATAAAAAGTTAAAAGCTTATATACTTTTATTATATAACTTACTGGATAAAGTACTAGAAATTCTGTTTTTAAGGTTTTAAAATCGCCTTAAAAGGTGTCTAAAAGTATGCAATAAAATTCAAGATTCAGTATTAACTGTGACTCAATTTGAAGCATTATTTTAGGCACAAAAAAGGTGATTTCAGATACTATTTTTAAGGTAAGAATAGTATTAATTGTTAAAAATATATAAGCATAATTTGCTGCTTCTTAAAAGCTTTATTTGAATTCATTTTCATTATATCATTATAAATAACAATATTCCATAAAGGAATAATTGGTTATGCACAAACATATATGGAAAATATTATATTAAAGTGACAACTGGTATATGTTAAAATATTATATGGAAAATATTATATTAAAGTGACAACTGGTATATGTTAAAATATTATATGGAAAATATTATATTAAAGTGACAACTGGTATATGTTATAATATAATAAAGTTGAATATATTGAGAATATAAAGTTAAAAGCTTATAACTTATAAAAGGTGTCTAAAAGTATGCAATAAAATTCAAGATTCAATTTCTTTTTCGAGACTCATTTTGTAGCATTATTTTTGGCACAAATAAGGTGAATTCTGATACTATTTTTAAGGTAATAATAGAATTAATCATTAAAAATATATAAGCATAGTTTGTTGCCTCATATAACCTTTTTTTATAATTTTTCACTCCAATGTAAGTGCTCACTTTTTCATTGCCAAACTGAAAATGAAATCAGCGAAGGCCAAAGCCACTTAAATTTTTCACAATCAGCCGCTGAGAAGGAATTATTCATTAGGGCATTTTCTGGTCGTTTGCAGGAAAATCCTTGCCGGCTTTCGGCCAGGACAAATGTCCGAGCGTGTTCCAGCTAAGCTTTTTGATAAACTGACCCCCCGTCCCTGCCCCTGTCCCTGCCCCTGTCCCTGCCCCCGTGCAGTCTTTGAGGCTCTCCAACGTTTACGGCTCCCATTTTTTTTGCGCCGCTCCTTATTTCTGTATTTCTCTTTTTTCGGAATCAGCAGACCTAGACCGGCCAGACAGGGGCGGGTGTCGGGGGGGAGCGGCGGTCTTGGGGGGCCTACGACAAGTACAAGGCTAATAAAGTTCAATAGCCAAGGCGACGCCTGCTAAATGTGTGCACAGCTCATTTGATGCACATTATCGTTGGGGTTCAGTTCGGATTTCGCTTCGCTTTTCCCCTACGACTTTTCATTTTGAATGTTTGCCAAAATGAAGAAAAAACAGAGATAGGGGAGGGGGAAATAAAAACATTTACAAGGCATAGGGACTGGAGCCGGGAAGGGGGCCGGCCCGCTGACCTGTCCCCTCTTTAAGGGCCAAAGAAAATATGCCATGTTGTTTTCGAGCGTCGGCGACGGCGCCTGCAAATTGGAAGCCATGAATCGAGTTGAATGAATTGAAGGCAGGGTTTCGGGGGCCTTCCAGGGAATTGAATGGAATGAAATGGCATGGAATCGACTCGCCTCGCCTCGAATCGAATCGAATTGAATCAAATGAAATGTAGCCAAATGAAAGAAGAGGAATGAAAAGGAGTCGCAACGGAACGGGCAGGGAAGATGCCTCTGGCCCGGCCAATCATCCTGATGATGAGGCTGCCGATTATGACGGAGCGAATGAATGCTGATGAGGCCGATGATTTCGTCTGTTGTTCTGGCGATGTGGAGAAAGCATTTTATTTCAACTAAATTTCAATTCAATGGGCAGCTTATGGTAGCAGAGGGGATATAAAGCAAACGACCAATAAAATGGGCCGTCTGGTAAATACTTTTATGCTTTACTTCTAATTTGTTTCTTACTTTATGAGTTCTGTATAATTTTAATAAGTGCAACCTTTTCACATAATGAGCTAACTTTGAAGAGTCAAATTTAATAGAAGACGCATAAAGGTTAAAGTTTCCCTTTGCTGAGAGCAATATTCCAAGATCAGCATTGCCTAACTGTTCACACGCTCTCCCACTCACTCTAATCACACCGAAGGACCGCTGCCTTTCGTCTGAGCGCTCTCCACTCAAATGCCTGGAAGCGGCGTCAGCCACGTAGGCAGAATTGGAATTCGCTGACTTGATTTTCTCTCGCCGCAGTGACCAGAGGAACGCATAAGTTGAGCAAATTTTTTCATAAAGTCACGTGGAAGCTGGATTTTGAAATCCACACAGCGAAACTGCAAGAAGAGCGTGCCGCGTTGCCAACCACAAATGGTTGGAATTGCCCTTCAAGCGAAATTTCTTTGGAGTTTACGGATTTGGTAGAGTTTCGCTAAGTTTAACTCAAATAATATTCAAATATATACCAGTTCATCATTATTTTGGGGTGTAGCTAAGGTAAACACCAACAAATCATTGCTCGGAGCATCGGTAGGAGCTGAGACTTGAGCTAGGATTCATTGCGACTCTAACTGAACACTACAACTTTTCGTTTATTTATAGTTTGCGTTCACTGAACCCAGCTTTGGCAATGAACTCTTATATGGCATTCTTTCAAGTGTGAATAAACACTCAACTTCATACATATCTATACAGCTACAGAGCAAGTGCTGCCAGTATGTGCAACACTGCGTATGAGTGATAAGAAAATAAGCTTCGAATTTAGTGTTTGGATGTATGTGCACATGTACGTAAGGTTGTGTGCTGTATATATTCAATCAAAAATTCAATTATAGCCAGACCTCAGCGCCGTTATGTTATCATTCATCAAGAGCGAGTGGTCATCGGAGAGGTCTCATGTACATTGTACTTGAATATGTATATATGTACAAACAAATTGTACTAAAATATAATACATACTACCTACCTATGATATTATATTTAAAATAAAGAAAACCAAAAAGAGAAATGCTTGGCCCATGAGGGGATCGAACCCGCGACCTTCGCGTTATTAGCACGACGCTCTAACCAGCTGAGCTAATGGGCCGACGTGATCTCAGCCGCCCAAATAGCAAACAAGATTGCGAGAACAACAAGAAGCGAAGAATCTAAAAATAGTATGTGGATCCCGATCCCCATCAGTGGAAAAAGCTGAAGCAGCTTAAAGCTCTGAGATTAACGCTGCACACTGCAGCTGTATTAAAGCCGGTGACGTGGCACAAAAGCTCAATCACCCTCAAAAGAGAACAAGGGTTGAGCATGGCATGGAGCGGTGAGAGTGGTGAGCGGAGAGTGGAGAGGGGAGATAGGGAAAACAAGAAGCCGGAAATATATTCTCATTGCCAGCATGTTTGCTTCTTCTTCTGCTTCTGCCCGTGCAGCTTGGGGCAGACAAAAACGAAAAGAAAAACAATAAAAAGCTAGCAGCTGAGAGTTTCCAAGTCATTTTGCACATTTCCTTGACATTTCATTTTTTATATTTCGCCCCGCCGTCTAGTTATTCTCCGTTTTTAGTTATTCCAGCACTCATTGCTTGCGTATGGAACGTGTTCTATTGTTGGTTGTCTTGCTCATGAGCCAGGAAGAGGAAGAGGAAGCAGATGCACCTCTTTGTCCGTCCGTCAGTCCGTCATTCCGTCAGCTGTTCATTAGAGCGTTGCTTAATTAGCGTCTCGCTTTGTTTTTGCACACACACACACACACACACACATACACTGCTTCTCTTCCCTCCATTTTCATTCCGTTCTCCTGCCCTTTCTCATTCGCACTCGCATTCGTTCTAGCCTGCTCTCCTCATTCGAACCTGCTATCTCCCTCTAGCCCTTGTTTGGCTTATTCGCCTCTTAATCAGCGAGCGCCAAGGGGACCGTGTGGCCTAATGGATAAGGCGTCGGACTTCGGATCCGAAGATTGCAGGTTCGAGTCCTGTCACGGTCGAATATGAGCTCTTATTTTTTTCAGACTTTATTTTGTTGAATATTTCATGGAAATAAAGTTCATTTCAAGATAGAAAAATATATTTAAATGTCTTTACTCACTTTATTTTGGTGAGTCTTTCGTGGAATAAAATGCATTTAAAGATATAAAGTATTTCAGCTTGATAAATGTATTTAATTGTCTTTGGTCACGCTCTCAGCTTTGTGCCAAGCAAATCACTGGGAAAAATTATTTAAATATGCATAATTATATTTGCACACTTAGAAGAAATGTTGTATAACAATTTAAATAACTTTCAGCATAAAAGTTTAGATAAACATGTTATTTTTTTAATTTTATACTATAAGCCAGTTTCCTAATTAACTTTGTGGCAAAAGCTAAAATGTTTCTCTAACTTTTGATTTTTTGGGTTTACGAATCCTTATAGAAAATATTGGTTTTAAAAACCCCAAATGGTTCTTAGTTGCAGTTTAAAGCCCTGTCTCATATTTTTTCCTACATACACAGGGATATATAATTTTTTAACATTCCGGGTCTGGCTGACAGGGCCCAGAGATCATTACTCAATTTGCAGCAATTAATTTCCATGCCAACAACTCGATTTGTTCCCGACTCTTTTTTCACGAGCGGCTCTTCTTTCTCTCCCCAACTACATAGCTGCCTGTCTCTGTCTCTGTCTCTGACTCCGTCCCTGCTGCTATCCCACTCTCCACCCATACAGCCGTCCCTTTCTGCCAGTTGCCTTGTTTACGGGTGACATCCGTTTGCTAGAGTTTTGATGCAGGTTCAGGTTGCTTGCCTACGCCGTGCTGCTGTGCTGATGATAATGATGATGATAGTGATGATGGCGGAGGAGGAGTCGACGGAGACCCTAATTAATTTCTTCAGCTTTTGTCTGCAGTTATTTGCCGCATATGCACACAGCCACCCAGCCAGCCAGCCAGCCAGCCACACCCACACACACCCGCAGAGCCGCACACACAGATTGGTGAGGTGTGCCAGGTGGACACATTTCAACTTATTCTGGGTGCCGGCGAAACCTTTTGCCGGGAGAACAAGAGCTGTTTTTCTGCCACCGGAAAAGTTTGGGCCAAAGGTGGCATGCGTTGGCCATAACCTCAATTATATGAAAGCCAGCTCATTGTCGTCTCTGGCCGTCTCCCTCTCTCCGTCTGCCACCCGCAGTGCTTTCTCTTTTTGGCCAACTTCTCGATAAGCGTTTAATTGCTGGTCGAGGACCCAGCGTCCTGTCCTGTCTTCTGGGATGCAGGAGGTGGCAGTGGCCTGCCGCGTAGCGCGAGAGGGGGTGCGGGGGGAGATTGTGGAAGGAAGGCCACAGAGGGCACCGGAAATGCGTTGAACAATTTCAACCGGATGTTAAATGTCAGAGCGCTTGTCGCTGTTGCTGCTATAGTTGCCGCAGCCGCTGTTGCCTTTGTCGTTGTTGTTGTTGTTATTATTGCTTGTTGTTGTTGTTGTTGTTGTTGTTATTGTGGGGGTCGGCAATTTATAAGCGACAGCCGCTGTCAGACACAGCACAAAATTGATGCCCGATGCGATCGGATCGCCGGGCAATTCCAGCGGAAACTTCAATGAAGGCGCACGGCTGGTGCAGGCAGCCTTTAAATGACATTTTCGAGGTGGAAACTGTTTTTAGTTGAGTGACCTGATGGAACTCAGCTTCTGCTGGAGCTGGCGCCATGGAAATTGGTATGCAGCCTGCTTTCAACACTACCTACTGTTGCAAAAAGACTTCATAAAATAAATAAAATATAGAAGGAAAATTTGCACTTCCTGTGCTGAGCATCTTAGTCACCATTGCTATATCGAGGACCGATTGATGAAGCTGCTAATATTTTGTATATATATTATAATAATAATATAATATAATATAATATAAATGACATTTTCGAAGTGGAAACTGTTTTTAGTTGAGTGACCTGATGGAACCCGGCTTCTGCTGGAGCTGGCGCCATGGAAATTGGTATGCAGCCTGCTTTCAACACTACCTACTGTTGCAATAATACTTGATAAAATATATAAAATATAAATGAAAAATTTGCAGTTCCTGTGCGGAGCATCCTCGATATATCGAGGCCCGAGAACTATACGATTGCCTAAACTGCTGATAAAAATCTCTAGATATAAATTATGTTTACTTGCCACCTTTAATTGAACTTCAAAGGCGGCTGTCACGTCATCACATTTAAATGCATAACTCGTTTCCCTAATCAAATCAGCCCGAGCCCCGCCTCGTCAGGAGTTATGATTACGCACTTTCCGGAGCTGCGTGCAAATTAAATGTTTTGTCAACTCTGAACTGCCAAAACAGCGTCAACTGGCGGTGGGCAAACAGGGACAAACAAACAGGCTAAAACACAAACAAACTGGCGAACAAACGAAGAAATAAGCAGGCAAACGAACCAGCGAACCAGCGAACGACGAACAAACATTGGAGCAATTTCTGCTGCAATATGAAAAAGTTTTCCCAGCTCCTGTCCCGCTTTTCCTTTTCTTTTTTTTTCTTATTTTTTTCCAACATTCGACTCCTCTCCTCTGTTTTTTTGCTGTTATTGCCCTGAGCCTCAGTCGACGCTGTAATTTGCATTTGTAATCAAAAAGTTGCATATAAACTTTGTTTTATGCTCATTTTCCCCGGCTAGTCACATGCCTGTGTGTGCCTGGTGAAAGCCTCCTCCGGTTGCTAAGACATAAAAGGACACGGCATAGAGGACAAACTCTCATCATAATTTTTCCTAATTTCAAATTATTTCCATTAGTGAAGTGAGTGCAAAAATAGGAGAGAGCAAAAACAGACAAGGATAAGGCACTTTTTGTCAGCATTTAGTGCAGGAAATTGGTATACGGGACTAGAAGTGGAAAAAGGACAAATTTTTCGCTAAAAAAGGAGTTTATTGGTTTCTTTTTTATTTGAAAATTAACTTTGGAGCCCATATTAAGGCAGAAAGGTGCATAAGCTTTGTATTTAGTGTGAAATACTTGTAGACGCAGTTTAAATATTTTTAAAAGTTAGTTCTTTAAATATCAAGACTACAGAGTTGAATATGTGAAATTATTCAATGAAATCATTAACTAGAAAGTAGAAACTAGAAACCAGAAACTAGAAACCAGAAACTAGAAACCAGAAACTAGAAGCTAGAGATTACCACTCAGGATGCAGGAGATTCTATTTTAATTTAATATATATTTATAATAATATGTATTTCATGAACTTATTAAGGCAGAATATGCCTTGAAGGTCAAGAAACTTGGTTTAAGATATTTGTTGTCTCGGTTTAAACATTTTTAAAAGTTAATTCTTCAAAAACTATGACTGCAGAGTTCAATATGTAGAATAAGTCAATGAAATCCTTA